>JAPZDY010000011.1:7707860-7737397 GCA_029783645.1 Ctenochaetus hawaiiensis
ATATTAGTTAAGTCTATGCATAATAATTTAGTCATAGAGGCTACTGGGGGCTGTGTGTGGGCCCTAGTGGGCTGTGGGCCCTTAGAACTGTCATCACCTTTCCCCCCTATACGACGGCGCTGCCTGCTACTACTCCAGTTTGCCCAGATGAGATTAGGTCAGAGATTTGATGACCCTGTCTCTTTATCCCCTCCCTTCCATCTGTACTTAAAAAAAACCCATACCATTTACCACTTCCCTCTGTCTCTAGCAGATGGCCACGGAGGCAGAGGGAGGGAGAAAGTGCGAGCAGAGAAACAAACAGAGGCAAAAATGAAGGCGCAGAGGAGAAAAAGACATGTAGACAGAAGACATCTTTCTTAAACATTAATTACATTTGATGAATAATCAACTATTCATTAAAAAGTTGGGAAGATAAACTAAAAAATAGACTAACAGTCCAAGAAGCCAGAGAGTATTCCTTAGCCTGTATTTTAACAGGCATGTAGTTCTTCAACCAAGGTGTAACCACAAGAATGACACTTTTGAAAAAGGCAACAAAGACCCTAAAAGTCGAGGAAGCCTGACACTTACAGCACTGTTTCCACCAGAGGTGAGGTGAGAGATGATGGGATTTAATGTGTGAAACAGGTTGGGAATATGTTCATGTGTCTACTGACATATCTGTTATTCCTTCCTCATAATAATGGCAGTATTTTCTGATCAGTCAGAACAGACTTGACAGGCATGTTTCCAGTTCCCACAGTCTGTGAAAGCAACAGCTTGCCTCATTTCTCCCCTTTTAAATTTGCCAACACCTTTATTTATACATTTCTCCATTCTCGGCGGCTACAGACGGCATAACGTTACAACATGAGTCTTAATGATTAAGACAATAATTAATTTGCAGGAACGCTGTTATTCAACAGGATTGATGTTTGGTTTTTTTTTATGATGTGATAAAAAAAAAAAACTATTACAAGAGGTTTGGTCTGTTTTATGCACGTTTGTAAACTCAAAAGGTTCAGTGGGAGCAGTTCTTATCAATGCAATTTTTGTGAAATAAGACCACATAGTAAGCTCATAAATATCCAAAATAACAGGGTTTCAAATTACAAATAAAGAACAAGAACGTTATAAAAACTTCTTTTGCAGTTTTCCTATACTGATGACACAAAAACTGAAAGCTGAATTTTCACCAAATTAATATATAAATAGTTGATAGACAGGAACAGCCCCAGTTATATACTTGTTGTAACTGCTGACAGCACAATATTTTGTTGCTTTTGTATGTTAAATTTCCTGTTGTACAGTTATAAATACCACATGCACTGCACACTTTAAAATAACGTTGTTGTTGTTGTTTTTTTAAAATCCGTCTCTAGCTTTATGTACCTTAGTGTTTGTACAGCTTTTTTTTTAAACATCAACTGGCGGATGACACATGATAGTCACTGGACATAATCTGGCATTTACAGATTAATATTAAATATTATTATATAATTTATACTATACTATTTTAAGTTATGAATATTTTCATAAAAATTGAATTTCAGGTTTTTGAAACCATAAGGGACTTTTACCAGTGTGCATTTTCCTTAAACAGGATGGGAAGTGTGCAGGGGTTAGAGGCAGCATCAGAAGCAATATAAGTGAACCCTTGATTTCCAATTTAACAAATAGTTTTATTTTCATTAGAATATAAAGGGAGGACAGACTGCATTTCCTTGTACAATCTTCCTTGACTGAATCTTAAATATTTATAAATGCTACTTAGTTAACAAATGGTAGATAAAAATAATAATTCCATGTACAAAACAGTGTGTGACAGCTGGTTGTGGTGGGGTTTAGAGTCAGGGGTCACGAGCCTGCAGCAGAGGACCTTTTTTAACTAAATCTGCTTTTCTGGCTTCAGTGAACCTGAGCACGAGACAATGAGCTCATCATGATGATTGCCTAAGCTCAACTGGTCTGCTCGGCTCACACAGCCTTACACGTGTTTTATTGGTGCACTTGGCTAATGGCAAGATGTGGCACAACAACACATTCAAGAAGTCAAACAGGAGATGTAACATAACTAGTTATTACTTCATATATTCATTAAAATAAAAGGTATTAAAACTGAAAAGGACTGAAAGACGGCCCTGATTATCTGGTCAGATTTGTAACCTTGCTTACTTTTTTGATCAAACAGTTCATGATTTAAATACTAACCATAAAGTTTTGAACTATATGTGATACAGACAAAGCACTTGTATCGCTGCTTATGTTCATTATGTTCAGAAAACATTAAACATTGGAAAACTTTGGCTTTTTTGTCAAGTAAAAAGCTTTGTCAATGTACAATATAAAACAAGCATTACTTTGGTGAGGGTCATCCACGGCCTGACACCTAAAACAAGTTTTGCTTGATAATTGACTTAGATCAACTATTACTAATTTTATTGAAGTTTCCATCAACTGACTAACTACTTAACCCTTTTAAAACCATTTTGGCCATATGTTTAAAGGTCATGAGTGCACTTTCCCTCATAGGATCCTACCTGAAACTGTGTAAATTCTTTTGACTGGTTAAAGAAAACACAACAGCTTAACACTTTATCTATCAATCTAAACGTGCCTTACCTTGGCCACTTGGGGAACAACACAATAATGTTGTCATCAAAGCAGTAACATATTACTGCCTTATAAACTGAATAAAGCAAATTTTTCAGTAAATAGTATCTTCAGTAGGGAGAATTGCTCTCCACTAACTCATGGGGGGAATGTGGCTTTTCAGCTGCAATAATTCAGATGCTCAACTATGTTCAACATAATTTTAGATATGAGTGAATAAATAAATTTAAAAAATAAAGATGATCTTGCCTTATTTATTTTTCATCACACTGGGAGCTCAAGATCTCACCTGTCATGGCTAATTAATTACAATTTTGAAAATTAAAATAATGACATTTCATGATTGCATAAGTTTAGTTTGGCTCTCATTCAGCTGTCAGGGTGATGTCCGATACATTTGGAATATGGATGCTCTTTGCTTTAGTAACTATTAACTAATCATTTAAATGCCCTCCCGGCAAAGCACTGAGTGTAACAGGCTGGGTTTGTGTCTAAAGGGGAATAATGTAAATGAGATGAGGTCTGGTGTGTTTCAGTGCAGATGGACTCACCCTCTGCAGGGTCACGGTGTACTGCTCCCACACTGTCTCCTCCATGACCGGGTTCTGTGGAGAGAAAGGAAAGCTTACCAAGGGTAGTTTCATTTCACTGAACAGATTAATAATGTATTACGTGATGTAACGACAAAGCCAGTTCATTAGCCTATGCTGTCGTTACACAACCAGGAGCTGCCGGGAGAACAACGACAGGCCTCTGTTGGCCTGTTAAACAACAAGTCAGACCAAGAAACTTCTGGCTCAGGATGATTAATTTTTGATGAAAACACTCAAAACATCAGTTGGCTTTCTTCAGCAAGCCTTCAAAATAACTCAGAATGACAGCACTTCCTCTGACAGACTGCTCCATGAAACCTCCAACAGGTCACATAAATACAAGATAAACATAGTACATTTAACAATCAAACAAAGTCTGTGGCTGTGATGAACTATTACCAATTAATCTAGGATTCATATATATTTTTTGATCTATTATCATGACAACCAACAAATAACCGAAGTCCAAACTGATAAACTAAACTTGGGTTTGTGGCCCAAACAGTCAAAAACCTCAAATAGATATTAAAATGAAAAAACATCCACTTCTTTGCAACCAGGACTTTTTCATTCATAATCTCTTCATAACAAACTATCATAAATTTCCTGTTGTGTAACTGATCAATAATTCAATCAGTCTTTCTATGGGTCCCAATAAATATATTCCATCATTTAGGAACAAGCAAAAACTTATTTTCAAAATCCAAAAACACTGGGTATACCTCAGCTTATTTACAAAAAAGTACCACCGAGTCAGGTTTGAGTTGAACTACTTCCAACCGCACTTAGTTTAAAAATATTAGAAATAATTTTTATCCCAAATGACAATTTTTGACAGCTGATGCCACTTTTTCTGCACTTACCATCCCTCATTTTAGAAGCAAACTAAACTCAACTCTCTGACACACTCAAGTCTTTTAAAAAACATACTAAACCGTTACAGAACCAGTCTGGTCCAACTGCCTGCCACAGACTGGATCAAATCTGAGCCTCAATAGAAGAATTACACTCACGAGTCCCTGTAGGATACGTATGGTCTTGACCGCATGGGCCCATTTCCTGTGCAGGCTGAGAACGGTCTTCATCGCTGGCGCTCTCAGTCTCTTCCTATCTGCGTCTGTCCCTGCTCACCGCCAGCAGTGCTCTGGCAGACTGATGTGCGCCACAGCCTCCTCCATGGTCACAGCTGCACAACCACCAGCAGCTCTCTTTCTGCATCTGCCCGCCTGCCTGCCTGCCTTTGACGTAAGAGGGATTCTGCTGGCCTACATTCAGCACAAATCCCACCGTCTGCAGACAGTGTAAACATAAAGACACACCAACTCCTGCACAGGCACACGGTGATTAAAAACACCAGAGTATTCGTCCATAAACACAACACCAAATCACCACCAATGTACTGGGTTTGATGCCTGATCAGACCTTAAAACGTATTGCAGTAAAAGTTTTAGAGATGTTCACACATCTTCTTAAGACAAACTAACACAAAACATGTTCAGAGTGTAAATCAGTCAGTGACAGCACAATGGCTCGATCTGAAGTTGTTGGAAATGTTTTTGTAAGTAAAGTGGAAAGTGAAATCTATGTGCTGCTGACATCTCATGCCCAGGCTTAGTGAAATGGGGGCACGACTCGAGCTGGCAGCTCACCCGTCATAACCCACTTTTTTGATCTTCTGGCCTACAAGAGAAACCAGATGACCTGCAGCAGCAAGACTGCAGGGAACTGAAAATACTGTGTGAATGAAAGCAGGACAAGCGTAGTGTCTTTGTACACTACATGGAAAAAAACACAGGGAGGAGCTTTGTTTGGAAATGCCATTTGAAATGTCCATATTAATTTTTATCTCAAGTTGTTCTTATCAAACCGAGTAAAAAAAAAAATGGATCTGTTTCAAGAATTTGATCTGAACAAAGTGACCTTTCCTTGAAAAGCAGCAGGATATACAATAACAATTCAACTGTTAGGTTTTAAGAATGCTAGGGTTTCAATCCATGTGAAGATTAACATTTAACTTAAACAATAATTAAGATTACTAAAGACCTCAAACACTCTTGTTGCATCTGGAGCCTCAAAAAGATCACACTTTATTGTGCTGAATTCACCTAATATTTTATTGATACATATTTCTTGTTCAATTTTAAGTTACTGCTGTATAACACAGTAGTCTTGTTAGGCTAAATTACAAACTGAAGCTACAACACATACAATTATCCCACCTTTCAAAGCAGTTCCCTGTAAATTGTGTGTGTGTGAACACTGAGGCAGGAGAAGTGCATGTTGTAGACTACTAAGTTTTCAACAGAGTGGAAAACAGTGTTGTACTGATAAACAAAAGCTGAAAGGAGTACCAGTATTTCTTTGATTTATTTGTCAGATCTTCCACCAGAGAGTTTAAGAAAAGAAAACCTGCAGCAGAGGAGGACATGACTTTGTGTGCACAGAAGAAACAAAAAGAAAGCCAGATAAGTGACTCTGGCGCAGCCAGTGAAGGCGCTTGGAGCAAGGCCAAACCAGTTTTAATAAGACCATCTTCTTGTACTGTGTGATATGACTGCGAAAGCTGCTCGAAGGCAGGCCTGCTGGATAAGTCATAGCCTCCTGAGTGTTGGCTATTACATAACAAAACACAAACATATTTCCACTAATGAGGAGGGAGTTGAAATACTGGGTCATGCTCACAGGACGTGACTGATTATTTAGAGATGAATTCAAAACAGAAATACAAAAACGGAAATGCACCATTTGTAGGCAGATTAGAGTAAAAACTGTGAAAACTACTCCGAGTGGGTAACATTCAAAGCCAAAGCAAACATACAAATGTCTTGTTTGCAATTATTTCAAACTGAGAACGGCAGAAAATCCCCAAATAGAAGATGCTGGAACCAAGGAATTCTAAATATTATCACTAAAAAAATAACTTCAATAATTTCTCAAGATTCTTATTAATTACTTTCCTGAAAAATAATAAATGTACCATTTACTTTGGCTCAGTTTTCACGTAGCTCTGCAACAGCTAAAAACTTAGAATAGTACCTTCAGTGCCAACACAAAAGCAGCTGGCAAGTGTATAAAGAGAAACTCACGTGTGCAATGAAAGAGAATTGAAATGCTACTGCACTGTGTTAGATGCTAATAGAAAAAAACACATTAACTCTTAAGATGACATGGTATGTACGGTATAAAAAAAACCTATATAAAATACTGTCTTCATGATTTCTTCTTGAATCCATCTACCAGCGTAAATACATCAACGAAACCTGTAGTTTAAGCTAGGTGTAACGTATATAGGCCATACATTTTGTCGAGTATCTATTCGCTAGTGAGACGGAAAGTTACTGAAAACACATTTACTGCAACTTTACTGTTCAACTGTAATCCACTCCCCAAACCTTCATCAGGCAGTCTAAAAGTCTGAATGTTTCCATGTACTGCTTGCGACGGGTGGCAGAAAGGTTAGACAAGTCTGCCCCCTGCTGGGCTTTCTGCTGCGTTACACCCTAAGTCAGGAGAATGAACAAAAACCGAGGCACAAAAACGACAACGCTGGACATTTGTAGCCTTAGTTTGTAATATGTTGTGGGCTGAACAACCGTTACCAGCTGATCATGAAAAAGTGTTCATTTGAAAAACGAAAAAGGAAGCAAAAATGTTGTTCTGACCACCAAAAGGCAACGCACTGTTGTGTCAACTGTAGATCTGCCGCTGAGCAAATAACAAGTCGATACATTAATGAGAGTTATTGGCTAAAAGCTACGTCTAATGCAGAAATTATTAACGTAACTTTACCCCTGATAGTGTTTCTAACTTTAGGTTACTTGATAAAGCAAATGTAACTAGCTAACAGCTATCACTGCAGGTGCAACTGGATGCAACAGGCTTCAACAGGGAATCAAGGAAACTCCTGAATCCTGACTCCGTTACCTCTCACACATACAAACAAAACGCCGTGAAAGAAAAGAGCCAACGTTATTTACGCTGAATCTCATACTTGTGAATACTCTGAATGTAACTGAGGAAGTACTTACGGTGAAATACTGTGTTGCATATCTGCTCAAAGAGAGCAGCCCCCCTCCGTTAACTGGCATTACGCACTTTGAACTGTCCGGCTCTGGTACCAAAGATTAAAACAAAAATAAAACCACTTATATGTAACTGTGGGTCACAGTTTCAAAGAAAATGAGAGATTCAAAGTGTAAAAAGTGTATAACTTCGGTATAATTTACATTAGTCTACGTATCACTCTAAACTTGTTAAAAACATTAACATTAGACAGGGAACAAAGTAGCGCCGATGGCTCCTGTGCTGGGTGGTTGGTACCAAATAAGCGCGGGGTTGGAGGTGAGGCTTCAATTATAATTTAGAGAAAACGTGAAAGATAACCGCAAACCACAGTAAGAACGTAAAATTTAAATTTGTTTAAAATTTAAAAACTATATAATTTGTTTTAAGTAATGCTTATTGATTACATCAAGGTAAATGCACAGAAGAAGTTTACACCTGTAATGTCGCTGACATGGATCCGTCCAAAAATTCCCATTGATTTTTTTTTTTTTTTTTTGGGAACCTGCTGTGAGGCTCCCAGACAGACAGCACAAAACAATTCATATAACATACAGCAGCGTGAAATTTAGAGAGATGTGTAATGAAAAATATGGGCAGATAAAGGAAATGTCTGTGAAATGTCTTTTTGGAGTGTAAATCATGGTTTAGACGGACAGTGAAGTGTTTATGAGCTGAAACTGAGAAAATAATTTCTTTGGACCTGTCTTAGTGCACAGTAGCATTGACATGTCAAAACAGAATATGACCTTTAGCTGCGTTAGAAGTACAAATTTGCTCAAATTATCAATGAATTAAAAGCATTCATGTTTTGCATTTCACTGGCACTAAAGGGCCCATGACCAAAACAACAAAAATGATTTCCACAAAGAGGACTCAAGTATAGTGATGCAGAGCTATGTAAAAAATGTAAGGCTCTTATGCATGAGTAGCAAAGGTCCAGAACAACTCAGCATGTGCAGCTGTCCTACAATAACCTATTGTTATGTGTGCTTTTGTTAGTGTGCGTGTGTGTGTGCACGTAATACTATCCATTCCATCCATTCCAACCTGCCCTTATCTGTTTTTTTTATCAGCCAGAGACAAATCACTGATAAGAAAGCCAGCTGACCTCAAAAAATGTTTAAAAATCCCTAATACCATCTAAAACTTAACCATTTCCTGTCAGAATTCACTATTTTTTAACACATAATGGACTTCTTTAAGCAAACATGACAACTTTTTTTTAAGAAAATTAATGTCAATCTAGTTAAATCACCACATTTCACATCAACTAAAATATGTGAAACAGGCCTTAAAATAGGCCATCCTAATGCCAAACAGCTTCACTGGCCTGAATAATTTGTGCGTCCAAGTCATTAAAACAATGAAGCTTCTGGGACATGACATGTCTCTCTGGTTAATCATCATCCTGGATGCAGGAGGCTCAGTAAAGCATAGTTGCATTCAAATAAGGAAAGAGGAAAGAAGTCTGGGAAACACTGACTCACGTAACCTCTTATCTCCAAACCATCAATGTTCCAGGAGAAATGCAGCCATTTTTTCAGCTTGCCTACTATTTTTGGATAAACTAGAATAAATCTTTTTCAGATTATCTAATGAAGAGATTATGAAAGAGTCTCATAAGATTTAAACTCACTGCTCTTTCAACAAGAAAGAATCCATCATCTAAGATGTTAAAGCATAAAACCACCAAAACTAGATTGCCCTGTGAGGGTTTCAAATGGTATTAGTGACATACACTCAATAACATTAAACTGTTAAATAGAAATAAAGAAATAAATCACAGCCTCTGTGTTCACTGAAAAGTTCATTGGGTCATATGTATGGAAACAGATATAATGAATAAAACAGTCCAATGTTTTCCTGTGACTTGATAAAAAAAACAGAAATGCTAATTCTAATGTATAATAAATTTAGAATTTTCAAAATGATAAAGTACAAGTGCAGACAAGCCAGAGTTGAATGTTAAAACACAAAGTTGCGGGTCAACAAGACCAAACACACGCACAAACACACACACACACACATCCTGTAGAGACAGTCAGAGCCAACATTAAACATTCTGTAAACAACATACCATCATTATAGCTGAGTAGCTGCGTGAAGAGAGTCGGCGAAGGTACAAGTACTGGGCTTCTCTGGACCAGCGGAATTTTCGGCTGGACTTGAGCAGGTCAGTACTGGTCTGGTCAGAGCCAGGTTGTTCCCTTTGCACACACAGAGAAAAAAACATTAATACTACATATTTGTAAGGAAAAGATGTGTTGCAATCTGTTTCAAAGACATTGGAGTTTACCATGCAAAGGGTTTAATAGAGGACTCAGTCACTGCTTCATTGGTGTTTGAACATTCATGCTTTAATCCTTTTTAATCCCCAACTTATGAAGTGTATGTATGTATGTCATATGTAACTATTCTGTCTGGAATTAACAGCTTACAAACCATTTTGATGGTACACTGACTTGTAATAGGGTGAACAGTGTCTCTTCCTCAGTTACTCTGCACCCTGATTGCCAGTTACTTCACTGTGTTACTTGTTATTTTAGAAGAGCAGGTATTATATAGTATAAAATCCAGCAGAACTCTTTATGGCACTGCGTTTCACAAACAAACAACTATTACTAATTTTGTGAAAGTGGATTATATTTTATGAAGGAAATGCCTTCTGGTTTTGCCTTTGATTTGCTCCAGCTGCTCTGCAAAAACTCTCTATAACTTACAGAGTTTTCTGAAGTAAGCTGTGACTTCTGCTACTGTGGCTGCTAATTATGAGGCTAGTTGCCTGCATGACCCAGTGGGCGATGTTTGTTTTTACACCATGTCAAATGCGATATGGACCATGAGGTCTGAGAGAAGATTTTGTTTAATTTCTCAAAGCCAAAATTGACCCCATGGAAAATATTATTATTTTAAAACTTTCCTTTTAAAAAAACAAGCTTTCTTGCCAGAGAGGTGCACCTGAATGCACCATCAAGCTTTTCCTGTGTGTGCATATGTGTCTGGGACTAAGACACAAGCAGACAAAAGAAGACAGAAGTATCATACCTATAAATCATATCTAAATGCAGAAAAGACTGAGCTTCGAACAAGCCCACCACTTTGGCAGACAAGAAACACATTTAATGCTACTCACCAAGTGGAAAATCTATCAACACTGTTACTGTTTACAACTGTTAACTTTAGACCTTGCTGGCCATAAACATCAGAATACATTGCAGAAAACATGTTTATTTAACCTCTCAAATCTATCTAACTTTATATTAGCTAGATTTATCTTTTTTTCTGGTAACATAAACCCTTCCTCTGTCATGTATGTCACTTTGCCTGAGGAGAAGATGCTGCACTCGCTGTTATTTGACTGTCATGACTCTGTGAGTGATTGACATTCAGTCACTGTTCAAACTGCTTATCATCAAAGTGGAGAGACAACAGACAGCCATTTGTTTATGTTCAGTGGAGCTAGACTCTATAGAGTCACGGAATAGTATCTTAATGACGATCAAGAGGAAGTGGAAGCAATAACTCTGCAGTGGTGGACTGCTAATGCAACATGTACATAATGGAAACATTGTGCTAAAACTCATCCATCACCCAAATACAACAAAACCCTTTGTTCTTGCTGCTGAAAAAAAAGGCACTATGTTAGCATGCTAACATTTGATTATTACCACTCAACACAAAATAAAGTTCTAGTTACTGAGAATGTAGTTATTTTGCATGTATTTAATACATTTAGGACAAACTGTAACCTGCTATCAGTGTTGTTTGCATCATTACAGTTCTAACATTTCATCCTGGGGGGGTCATAAATAAGAGTACCAACTTTCATAGAAATTTATTTAATTGCTGATATATTTTACTTAAAACTTCAAATATAAACCTCAATCCCTTCAATGGGGATTACCAAAGTCAGCAGGATACCTCCTCTGGGAAAAATGACCATCTGTACAGAATTTTGTGTAAAACCACTCACTAGATGTTGAGATAAAAGTAAAGTGACTGACCAAGAAAACAGCAATTACAAGACATTTAACAAGTAATGCAAAATGAGAAAATCTGATTAAAGATAAAGACAATCTTCTTTTTGCATTGGTCAGAACTACAACTTTAACCTTATTCGTTAAGGAAATAGAAATTCAAATTTTTAAATGTTAAAAGGATCAGTTTAAAAAAGTAAATGTTTAATGAAATGCCACATTTTCCAGAAATAAGTCGCTTGTGTGCAGCTGTGAGTGAAGCCAAAGGAGACCAGGCTCACACTGACTGTAATTCCATAATACTACTAATCTGCTGTCTCACTCTGAGGGCAGCATATCTGACCTAATCTAATAACATATTTAAACAAGAGGCATTCCTCACCGAGTTGAAACAAATTTTTTTTAAATAAATGGCAGTGATTCAGAAATTTAGCTTTAAATGCATTCCGACTAAGAGACTACTTTCACACTGCACTGAGAGTACCAGGTTGCCTATACATGACTAAACCTGCTGCTCATTACACATTAAGCACAGACTTGTAGGCTTAGTAAAGACATGGAGAAGGGCTTGGTATCCCCAGGAACAAATGAAGCAATCCGATGTAACTCACTTCACATTAAGACATAAAGTTTAATTTTAGTATTGCATAAGTTTTTGGACTCACAAGAGACAGATCAACAAGAATGCTCAAAATCCAAGTGACAAAAGCCGCCGAATAATCCTGACTAGTCCATAATTTGAGTTAAGATCCAAATACATTAATACTCAGTAGTGTCCTTTATTACACCCTCTCTGCCTGATTAATGCCTTAAAAGTCCACGCCTCAGTTTTTATCACAAGTTTTCTGTTCTAAATTCAAGAAGTTCCCATCAGTAATAATCTGACGACGATTTGGTGGTAAATTATTACAATATGATAAGCGACATAAGACAAAAAAATGCAGTGAAGGTGGAAAGATATAGTTTAAGACCAGATTGTTTAATAAGTGGCCAGTTTTTTTTAAAAAAAAGCAAATAAAAAGCTAAATCATTGTGAGGAAATAGTCGCTGGGAACTATTATCCTACACGCAATCGAAGCCTGTTCAAACAAATTGGTTAATACCACTCTGACTACAAACAGAAGTTAGAAAGCTTCAAATCAGTATCCTAAATTATTTTTTTTGGATTAAACACTACAAAGCCTTGCACATAAGAAAAAAAATCCACCAGCCAAACATATTTTTACCAGCCAAAATCAATGGACAACGGTAATGATGTGATTTTTAATTGTAAAAAAAAAAAGATGCAGTGTAAGATCAATCTGAAAAATGTTAACAGATGTATAAGAATATGGTTAAGCTTGCTGATAATTGTTTGATAATTTGCATATGTAGAAATTAATGTGATTTTTTTTTAAAAATTATAAAAATTTTATTGTAAAAGGAATAGAAAGCAATGACAGAAGCAGGCTCACATATTTCAACAAATTAAAATAAAAAATTTAAAACATACATGTTATATGCATCTCTGAATCATCAGAAAATAGATTTCTAAGTTTACAGGATGAGCTACAGAGCACCATGAGTTCCCTGTACTTCTGTTGGCACCAAAAAGCTTTGGCAAGACAAGGCGATATGGATTTCATAAAATACAAGGTGCAACTGAAAGCACCCTTAAGTGGTTGCCCCTGTGTGTGTGATTTAAACTCTGACACAGACAGACAGCAGAGGTCTGAGGCAGATATTGGTGTCAACGTTGACCTGCCATTGTGGCAGATAGTCTTAAAAGATTTAGTTGCTAAATGAAAAATCTTCTTGCCCTTCAGGCTTTTGTATTAATTTTGGACATTGTTTCAGACACCAAATCTTTTCCCCTTGCTTACTGTTTCAGCATTCATATGAAGAATCTGTTTTGGAGATAGTTAGTTGAATGCCTCGATCTGTGATAATCTCAGAGAACTACCAATCTCCTCAATCACACAGAGGTATGAAAAATGACATTTTACCTGCCTCACAGGTGACACAGGTCACAAAGCTAGATCCTTTACAATAAATGCACATTTGACTTCAAGTTGGGAAATAATTCAATAATCGTGATCGGCGTTTCAGTTGAATCAGCTCATGGCTATGAAAGGATGTTGGATGCAGGTCATGACGCACTACTCTACAACATAAAAAGATTAGTCGATTTTTTATTATCAGTCATCTCTAGGTTTGTGTAACATGAGTGAAACATTATTACTCAGATCAGTCTAGTTTAGATTAGGTTCAACATAATTGTCATTACACACATAAAGTATTAGTGTAGCATCTAATTAGACAGTGCAAATGGTTACAATGCATGTACACACATAGTCATCAAGAAGAGTGATGAAATTTGTGACTTTTAAACAGAGGAGATATTTTGAGCTTAACCGAAATGGTCACAAGGTGACTGCATTAAGGTAATAAAACCTGACAGTTTGAATAAACAAAAATAGCAGTTTTCCTCTGTGAAAAATGAGTTCAACCCAATATCTATCATTTCTTTAAATGAATGAAATTCTGCCCCAGCCCTAAATTTACTCAGAAGAGCCAACCATCAGATGCTTAGAGAACCCTTTCAAGAACCCCAAAGCATCATTACAGGATCTGCAAGTAGCTCTTGCAACTGCTAATGATAAAGGGAGCCAGTCTACTATTAGGAAAAGGTGGAACAGATTTGACCTTAATGGAAGGATTGCCAGGAGGTAACCCTCATTGTCTGAGAGGGACATAATGAAAGACTAATACTAGCCAATGAGTATCTCAGTAAGAACTTGATTTCTAGTGCACTGTTCTCTTGACAGATGAGTCAAAGAATGAGTCAACAGATAGAGTTGTTTGGCCACAACTTCATGAGATATGTTTGACGAAAACCAAGTTTGACCAGGAGAACTTCATATGAAGTGTATGAGTTGCAATGTTATGGTTAGTGGCTGCTTTGCTGCTTGTTCAAGTTATGATCATGAAATTAACAATAAATTCTCAATAATCCAATTTAACAACCCATACATAATGTACAACATGAGTTCATGAGGCTATAATATATAAAGTATGGACAGAACCATGCCATATATACAATTAAGACAAAACAAAATCAACGAAGAACAAAAAGGTCAGCCGATAAGAAAATCACTTTCTATACAGAATTAAATAAAAAGAAACACAAAAATAGACAAAAAAACAAAGATGGGGCACATGGATGAGTGAAATGACACACTCAAGGGCTTTAGTGCAATTGGTAGTTTCAAAAATACAACATGCTGCTGTTAGTGTTTGATGAATAAACAGTGGCTGGTTACAAGTTGTGTTATGTAAAGAATGGTAAATACACTTTGACACAAGAAGGATCCAGGCATAATATTACTACCCTGGATTAATCACAATAATTGGGACATTGTTTCTGGAAAGACACTGTGATAGTGATGTGAGTGTTGAATGCTGTAAGGACCAAATTAAATTCGATCTACCTCCAATGAAGTGGAGTTGTGACGGTAAGACACACTCAGAGGCTAAAAACCTTTGCAAATAAAATCAAGAACTACCTGCATGACTAGAAACCACTATAAGTGAACACAATTTTCACTTAGTCACTTACTACATTCCACTACAATCCATCAATAGCTTTCCTGAATTAGAAATTAAAAGTTAACAATATTTCAGTCACATTAAAGGGATTAAGAAATGATTTGTTAGAAATAAACAGCCAAAAATGTTCCAATACCAATTTTTCCTTCCCAATCCTGATTCTGATACCTAATCTTTGTCTAACAGCCAATACTGAATTCTGATCCCATACCAGACATGTTTAACAAAATACTGGTTGTTTTATAATAGCTGTATACTACTAACTCTCTATGGACATTATGTTACTGAAGGGCTACACAAAACACTTGGTTTGATGAATGTTATCAACTTTTACATGTTGCAGGGTTATGAGATGCTACTGGGAAGTTGTAGGGTCCTGTTTCTACTAAACAGATTATTTTGTATCAGATTGCACATAGACTCATGTACTTGCCGAAACCAAATCCAGCATTCCTGGCAGTGATGGAGACATGCCCAGTACTGCTGCAGCAGTTGTTACAACATGCAGTTCACTACTACTATGCACAAGCTCTCTAAGCATGTTAAGGGTAATGATACACTGAGACACACACACACACTGAGCTAACTCACCCTGGGGGTCTCCACAGTTTCCTGCCGGGAGGCAAAAGCTCCTGTTTGTTCAGAGGCACAATCCCCATGGCTGCCTGCATGATCGTTATGAACTTCTTAAACTTCATCTTCTAATTTTCCACCAACAGCATCACACACACACACCACACTGGTCTGATCGCTACTACACTTTCATCGCTCGTCCCTTAACAAAGTGTAAGATCAGAAGAAAATTCTCCACGTTTGCTCATCCCCTTCTGCATCATCAAGACTACAAACTTGTCCTCTCTGGCAGCTTCAGCGCAACCGTTTCTCCATGACAACGTGCACAGCTTCAGCACCCGGAGTGGAGTTGTCCGCTTGGTGTGGCTACTACGAGTGCTGCCTTCGACCGCTGAATTTGACTGATGTCCTTTTGGCTTTTTCTGAGCACGGGAGGATGACAGGAAAACAAACGGCCACGTTCCTGCCAGGCGGTGGGCCGGCCAAGAGGGAATGACAGCACGTCACTCTTACATAATTCTGGAGCTTCTCTGGACATTACACTAATGAAAACACAGCCTCTGCCACCATCACTGATGCTGCTGCTGTTGCTGCTGCTCCTGCTGCTGCAGCCGCCGGGATAATTGTGGTACTAAGCCCTGACAGATCATGCATGCTCCCCGCCCCCTCCTCCTATAATCCCCCATCCAGGCTTAGTCTTCTCACCATTTAAACCCGGACAGACCCATCTATTTCACCGTCACATCCTCGCACATCCATCCACCAGGGTAAACTCCCCTTTGAAGGTTTGCTGAGGACAAAACTACAACTCAACAAATTTAACATGAGTCAATATGTACCTCAAGATTTGAGTGTGCTTTGGTACAAAAATTGTATTCATAACAATGTCCTGATTTTGTGCATGCTTCATGTGAAATGTTATCTAAATAATTTTTCCAGCTGCTTTAATTTAATCTGAATGAGTAATCTTAATCTCACAAGATTTAACACTATTGTTTTTTACTTTCTTGTGGCATTAAAAATTTTTTTTTTGTTGGTTTCATATTGTATATTATCCACATTAGTTTCACACTTCCCCATCACCACTGCAATTTTAAAAGATTTAGTATTTTAATAAACACAGCTGCACAATAGTTTTTGGATGGGTGATGGTTAGATCGATTTATCAGGCACCAGCACAAATATTATGGTAAATATTTGCAAAATTAGTCACTTTGGGTAGAATTATGACATGAAAAACTCTTAAGGAGCTTAAAGACAAAGAGTCACTGCGTAAACTACCATGTCCCAAGAGTTGAGGAATCAGAACCACAATGTATTGGACACAAATCCAGTTAGGGACCTTTATCTCATCTCTTATTTTGTCACATCCTGACATGTCTCTACTATTGATATGTACTAAAAGGATTACTGTCATACTTTAAGCTGCAACCATCTAATTCAATTACATCAGTGATGATGCATCGGGGTGTAGAAGGCTCCAGCACAAACATGTGGTTGCCTGGTGAAGTCAAATCTGACTCAGCTTTGCTCCAATACTTGTGTATTTGTTGCAGTTGTCAGTCTAAATGCACGATAACAAGACAAAGTACAATTGTCAAGAAACAATCTTGAAAACAGGAATTATAAAGCTGATGGACCTTGAGCCTGAGTGCTAACACATACACAAGTTGTAAGAGGTTGGCATCTTCAGGTTAAATTTCATCCCGTCAAATTTCAATTTACAGACTTTTAACTGTTTAACACAGGTTTTGCATCAGAACAAAACGTTTGTCATTATTAAACTTCCATAATTCAACCCTAACTCACTTCCCAAGATACACACAGTCTTACATTTGTGCAACCCATTGTGCGTGTCACACTGCCACACAGATTAAATGTCTGTATTTTGTAGTCCCAGAGTCACCAGGTGACAGCAGGCCGCCATGTCCTCATAGGTCTGAAATAAATAAATAATCTCCACAGTCTCTTGATGAGCTGCCAGCCAATGCAAACTCCGGACAGGATTTATATCCCGGCAGCTTGGATGTCTGGATTACGTTTCTGGATGGCCGTGCCATGAGAGCTGTTGCAGATTTCACTGAGCAGCAGAAATCCCCGGGTTGAAAATATCAGGCGCACAGCGGGGGGAGACATAAACAAAACAAGCCTCTATTTTTTAACAGGTTGGGTAACAACAGCACAAAAGAAAAGAAGGAGACATGTTTTTTAAAGTTCACCCTGTGCTGTCTTTGTCGAAATAACTCAGATCGTCTGGGATAAAGGCACAGAGGAAACCAAATCACTAAGCTGTGCAGAATTCACACAGCAACATGCCATTCACAGGAGGTTTTATCATAATCCAACACCTTACAGTAATCTCATAGAGGACATTCATCCAGCCCAGACTGCACCCAGACAGTGTATGGGTATAGATACAAATACTACTCAAATGAACATGCACACAGAGCTACACAAGCACATCTGTGCACACCTGGCTCTTGGTGAGTGAAGCCATTAATAATGCATAACATATACATCTGTGATATTTCTCCTGTTGGTTTCTTCAACTAAACATGTACTGCAAATGCAGAGTTCATTATTTTTAGCTGTTTAAAACAAATTATTATCCATTCAAGCAGTTGCTATTGTGAAAGAACTGAAACGCTTGTGAATCTTAAAAAGTGAATTAATATTTTGAGCACAGAAAAAATTCACATGATAAAACAAGAGTATTTTTATTTCTATGGCTGTAAAGAGCAGTTTGAAATGCATTTTCTTTTTTCTTTTTTTAGGGAGATAGCTTAATAAAACATTACAACAAAAACTGATGCTTAATTTGAAAACCTCAACAGAATCTATGAACATAAAAAAAAATTACAGTCCTAAGTATTAACTCATAGCTTTGATTCATTAATTTCCATAAAATTCACCAACTATGTCTTCCACAGACTGCGACTTTTTGCTATGGTAAGCTAACTGTGTCTTTTTTACAGTTAAGAGATGAGGATGGTATCAATGCTGTTTTTTAAGTCTTGGTAAGAGAGCAGATAAGTGTAATTCTAACAGCTCGTAGCTATTCCAAATTATGGTAAAAACAAATAAACCTTCAAGAACAACCAGAGGATAATTAAAAACATGGCAGCTTAATGAGGAAACTTTACTTTTAATCCACACCTTTGGATCATGGCTAATGTTTGCTTTTGACTCAGTGCTAAAGATAAAAAACTCCACATCAGTGAGATGATAATGGCATCCTGTGTGTCCTGCATGTAGACATGGGCAGATGTTTGCAAACTCATTCACCACGTTAATTTTAAAGGCAGAGCAAGTCTTTTCACAAACATCCAAAATTCAACAGAAGAACTAATTTAGTACAGAGGTCTGCTTCAGTTTGCACATTCAACACCCCTGGACCTCATGAAAATTGAATTGAAAGTAACTTAAGTCATTCAACTGCATGTTCACAGAATCTTCTATTTTAACCCTCACTGAACGCCTTTATTCACAAACACAGCAATTCCTGTCCTCCACAGCAGTGCCATCAATCTGGTTTTTATACAGATGCTTGCTTGATGGCAACTTGAAGTCATTTCCTTTTTAGGATTGGACAGCATGTTTAGCTTCTTGGCTTTTTTTTTTGGCTCTGTTACATTTTCGTAACATCATGAACCACTTTAATCTTTTAAAATATTTGAGTAATCTGCACTTTTTCCCACTCACATAAACTCCCACCAAGACACTGACCGACTCAGTGAGAGTGATTTGTTAAATATTTGGAGAGCAGATATATGTGATAAAACAATATTTTTAATAGTTCATTAATATAATCTTAAAAAAAGGATTTAGGTCTTTGTTTTTTAAAGTAGCTTGAAATGTTCACATATAGGTATTATATTAAGTGTAAAGTATGTTTTTTCTTCATCTTAAAACTTCATAATTTACATTGTGAGTTGCCTACGTCTGTACTTTTCGCTGTCAAATCTACTTAAACCAATATTCTAAATGTGAACTGCAACAAACCTGCAGGCCAGAGCTTTCACTTTTGAGGCTCTTATATAAATTATGAAAGAATAAAGAGAGAGATTCATTCTTCCGGCTAATTCCTCAGTCACTGCATGTTTTCAGTATTAATGAACTCTGAGAATGCTTTCTATTTTTTTTGCTCTGTTTCCTCAGGGTGAGCAAATGTAGCTGGAGTTGTTTGGTCGTCTTAATGCTTTTACATAAGCGGTTTGTTTCTCTGCCCCTTGTCACTTCCCCCACGTGTTGGAGTAGTGCTGTAGCGCTGCATTACTAAGGCCCAAGGCCATTATGCAATGTCCATATGCAATGCATGTGCAGGCCAGATGGAAGGACCCGTGCCACTCACAAATCTGTGATGAGAGTGCTGAGAGAGAGAGGAAAAAGATTGGCAGTAAGAGGAAAGAGAATCAGTGAGTGCACGTGCCTTCCAAAGGTATAATCTGGATCACCAGGGAGCAGGAAGCGACCTGGAGAGGCAAACTATGAAGAAACTAGAAAAATATGACAGTATGGCAATTTTGCATTAAAAATGGCGCTTATTCATGCTGCAGATTTTTTTAAAGAGATGGTCAAGTGAAACAGTGCAAGAAGAACGAGAGAGCAGCTCAATTTAAATACTGTATGCAAGCCTGCCCAGAAATCTATCACCACAAGGGCTGTACCTGAACCGACTACTGACAACACTGAGGACATGTTGCTAAAATAATTATGCCTCCTTATGCACTGGCGTTGTAAATGGCCAGAGGCAGTATGCCTTTGAGTTGTCCGTCCATTCCATTTCTACAAACACAATGTCACAGGAACGCCTTAAGGGAAATTTATTACATCATGGCATTAACTTGGACTTAGGAAAGACCCAACTAGATTTTAGTGGTCAAAGGTCACTGGGATCTCACAAAACACAAGTCTTAGGCCATGACTCAGGAATTAATAAGCTAATTATAACAACATTTCTAACATATGACCACATTGATGATAAAGTGATGGTATTTTATATTAAATGTCAAAGGTCAACTCCTCTGTGACTTCACAATGTTCATGCAAAAACATGGACTATTATTCAACACAATAACTGACAAAATGAAGGGGAACTGTGATCATATTTCACATTTGTGTGGATACTGAATTTGTAACATTAAACTCTGTTGCTTAGCTGACTTGTAACTGTGTGGGTTGTACAGATCTTCTGTGCTGCCTGTGCATCAAGTATCCAAGTTTTAGAAATTGTAGCTTCATTGCATCAGTTTCATATTTGAAACACTGTAGTCCAACACAAGCTCGTTGCTTTTGTTGATTTTGAGCTTCATGTGACTGCTGTTGCACCACATGACAGAGCTCTCTATCAGTCTTCTGTACTCCTCTGTGGAAAAGAGTCCCTCTGTAAAAAGAAGTCTCTAACTGAAGACCGCCTGTTCCTTACTGGAAATTATTCACTGAAATTAAGCTTATATATAAATATGTATTTTTTTTTAATCAAAATTTTGATAGTACACTGACTTGCAATGGGGTGATTGATGTCTCTTTGTCAGTCACTCAGCATCTCTATCGCCATTTGTAACTTGGGGGAGTGTGCACAAAATGGTAGTTGGGGCATTTCTATGTTTTTTCAGGACACTTCGACAGGTGGAGAGGAGGAGACGAGGAGGGATGGGGTTTCAGTGGGAGAATAGTTGACAACTTAGGACCTTAGTGTTTATAAGATTCTACCTGTGAGTCTTATGAGCACAGGAATGATCTGTACGAAATTATTAAACAAACACATAAATTAAAAAATTTGAATTGGTAAAAAAATCTGCTCAATATTTTCTGAAACCAGGTAACCCCTTAGTTGCAAGTTTGTAAGCCAACAGTCTTACGACTAACCCTGTCTCATGATCATTTTAATGTTGAGTTTTTGTAGAAACTGTTTTGGAGACATGTACATGTACATGTACGCGTACATGTATGTATGATCATTCAAGAGGATTTTTGGAACATCCTAAACTTTGTAAAGGGAGGATTTCTTGGATTACAGCTGTTTGTAAGTGCTTAGTTTCAGCTGGGTGTACTTAATTAACAAGCACCTATGTGTACACATAGGACATAATAGGAAAAACCTCAAGTATTATAAGGCAAAAAAAAATCCAAATCTTACATTAGAATTTAACTGCTTCTAAAATGACCATGAAGTTAACTAAAAAACAACCGTTTCAACGTCACAACCTTTCAACATAAAGGTAACATGAATATAATGTATTGCTATTTTACTGTTCTTTTCACCTAGGTATTACAAACTAACAGCTGAATACAGTCTAGGTGACCTGTAACTCTTGGTGTCTGATATAGAGGAGTAATGCAGGTGTAACACTGGGAGGATTCAGTGGGAGAAAAGTGTTGTCTTACAAAATGGAAAAATGAAGTTTTTTAGCGATGACTCAGTCACTTCAGCAAAGGAAAATGTCTGAACTGATTACCCAAAAAAGGTCAAGTTACACCTCATTAACTACATTCCACAGAATACTGGCTACTGACCACTGTAAACACCCAACACACACTAAATACACGATACAGCTTGAAACACTAGAACAAAGCTAGCCCATCCCCACTTTGTCCCTCTAATGAGTATACAGAAGCTAGCATGCATGACCACACACCATACACAACACTGCGGCCTGAACACATGTAGGTCACACTAATATTCTGAAAACAAGTCACTAAAACTAAAAATAAAAGTCTACACAGCCGTTAAGTATAGATAAAATTGTAATTTAAGCTGCAAACGGCCTACATGAAACCACATGACTTGTAGGTTTCAGTACTGTGCCCTAATATGGCAGTTAGCTCAACGAAGAACAGTGAAAACATGTCGACATTCAGGGAACACGAACTACTTACCGGGTGAAACTCCGTCTGTTTTCTGTTTTTATGTGACCACAGCAGATTTATCCGAGAAGTTGTGAATTTGAAGGAAGCAGAGGACGACGAGAGTTTCAAATGGCTGAAGTTTCGGTGAATATTTTGATTTCGTCTTGTTCGAATAATGATTTCCTGGTTCTCGCAGGTACGTGGGCGTGGTTTAGAAACTGCAGGTGTGTTGTGTGTGTAGAGCTGCAGCACTGCTGTGGTTTGGCATGCGAGTCCTTTTGGGTGCGGCTGGTGGTGTCTTTGCTCTGAGTCAGCCATCCTGTGACCTTACTGTGGTGTGATTACTCAGATTTACTACAGATGAATAAAAAACGCAAATAATGAGTTAAGTTGGCAAGCAAATGTAAATAAAGGCATGTTTGTTTGAGCAAATTCCTCATAGACTAATGGTAAATGATTGGCAGATAGGCAGATGTCCCCTATCACCCCAGTAATTAATTTCTCACTAATAAATAGCAATAGCAAATAGCAATAAATAAAACGGACAATTTCATGTTTACAAGTCTAGAAAACTAATAAGTTAAAAAAATGCTTTCTCATGTGGAATCTGTTTAGATAGAGGACCACAGGTGCCATGTAAATGGTTATAAAACATTTTATTTGTTGACACCTAATGGGACAACAACACAGTAACAGCTAAATATTATAAAATGTTTTACAAAAGCTATTTATCAATAAATTGATTTCATCACTGATTATCTTATTAATGGCTGCAATTAACCTTTAAATGGTCAATAAAATGGTGCTGTTATTTAATATATAAACCTAGTCTAAATAAAATATGATATAAAACTAAAGTAAAAATAAAATCAGTGATGAATTATTTCAATGTAACATCCGAAAAAATAACTTTATTTTTATAATTTTTTCACATTGATGTTCCAAATTTGTTAAATGCATACATAAAGGTGAGTCCTCTTAGTAGCCTTTTCCTCGAGCTCACAACTATGCCAGAGTCTTCCCTTTTAAATGGAGTTTGCACGTCTCTTGGACATAACAGATAACAATATTGGTTCAGATGTACTTTTTTGTAAAGGGGTGTCTCCAAAGCAAAATAAACCCCTAAAAGATGATCAACTAAAAAAGCATGACAACTGATCCTCACCTTTTTTAGTGCACTATAAAATGTCTAATTTCCTCCCTTTCAGATTACAGACCCCTGTATAGAATGAGAAAGCATAAATAATAATGTCAATAATGACCAAAAAGATAAGAAAAACAAGGATGTTTTACTTGTTCTGTTTCCCAAGTTACAGTGTTATGGATTTATACCAGGCATGTGCCAGGACTTATGTACAAATAGTCTGCTTGTAGCAACACTGTGTGTGTGTTATGTTTCTCTACATCTTTCTTCTTCAAATTTGTGTTGGACATAAAAGGTCTCCAGCTTCTCTGTAAGTCCATGTTTTGTGTATGTTTAGTGGCAGCTTTATTTTTTCACATCATACTCATAGAAGTCGCAAATTTGACCAGGAGTAATTCACAAAACTTTTGTTGTTTTTGCTTACAGGCCTCCTAAAACCAGATTTTCAGTGAACTCTGAGAAACCTTTCACTTTCAACAGCAGATGAAAGTGACAACAGTCTCTAGGCCTGCAAAAAAAAAAAAAAAACATTCTGCACTTTGACACTAAATCATATAACTGTAGGATTATAAAAAAATATCACTGAGTAGTGTGGGTCTTAAATCTAACTTACAAAATGTTTATCTTAATATGTTTATTAGCATCTCTTTTAATATTCAAATTATGTATTGTTTAAAGAATACTAATCTTCAACCTGAAGGAACATGAAGTTGAACTTTGCTCTGCACAACATAAAAAAACCTGTCCTTCCTTCTGTCTCTCCTTTTATCATTCTGTTTATTGTTTCACTTTCTCAACTGAATTCCTCTAATCTAATCTAACTGAATTTCCTTATTCCTCACAAATAAATTTGAATTTTGTTGCAAGTACACTGATAGTGACAGTGATATTCATGAACTAAATAGTGCCGCCTCTGCACACATTTGTTCTATTGCATGCTCCTAATATACATGTGAGCACAAAAGCAACACTGTGCTGTGATTTGGTGCTTGTCTGACTGGTTTGACCAGTTTAGACTCTTTGGCATATCTCATGTTAAAGCATAGTAGAAGCTGTTTACACTCTGCAATTTGTCTTTTTTAGGGTGAAAGCTCATCTTAGTGAAAATAGGTAACATCTGCTGAGACCACAGCTTTGATCCTCACAAGTACCACTGTGTCATAGAAGTAATGGAATACTATTTGAGAAGAGAAACTGATATTTCCATGAATATACTCTTCTAAAAAGGGGAAATGCGTGTATATTTTATGTTTCTGTGGAATGTTACTGCAAAATTTAAAGTTTAATGAAATTTGATTATAGGCACTGTAAAAACTATGGTAGAAAACAGAGAATAAGTAAATATACATATACATGTACATGTTTCCACTACTGGAACATGATTTCACCCCAATCAGATTAACCCAAACCATGTTAACCTGCTGTGTTGGCTATACACTGCTGTAAAACCATCAGCTGTTGAAGAAGACACAAAACAATACTGCACATTAAAAAAGTTATTTACATAACCATGTTGGATGAAATCACAATTAATTTCTATTCTGATGACCTGATTATATATTCTCACTGTGGCTTTGTTTTTATTCAGAAAGAAGCAGCAGACATTGTAAACCAAAGAAATTCAATTGATCATCCTTTAGAAGTATAGAGTAGCGGACAGGGCACTCATGCAGATATGCACAGTAAAGACTAACCTTACCCTCACTATCTACTTTATCTACGTTTAGCTACGTCACTGCTGCGCCCCCCTGTGACTAAATTAATGATGACAACCAATGTGCAAGGAACTTGTACAGGACAATTAATTAATAGAATTTTCCGGACTGCAATTTGTAGCTAATGCCAGGCCAGTGAGAACACTGTATGTTTGAAGTTGTCAAAATTGAAAGCCTTTGTTAAATACAAAGAAAATTTAACAGATTTTGAATTTCTCAGTTCCTCATGCTCTGAGGAAGGCCCTTAGAGGCTGAAACATAGCTGAGCACCCTTCATTAGGGTCAGAGGGCACATGCCTGCCTCACATCCAGATATTCTTCATAAACTTCTTTGTGCTGAAAGACGATGAAGAAGGTGCTTTCCACAACCTATACCCTTTGCCACAACTGTTTATGGGTGAATTTTGTCTTTCATTTCTTAATGGGCAGAGTGAGAGGATAGGACCCTCTTTTTCTGAAGACCCTTTTTTCTATTAGAATAATTGTCTTATATGTTTATTTTATGTAAGTGGCACACTGTATCTTCCTGTTATTAATTTATGGTATGTGTGTGTGTATTTTTGTTTTTTGGGTTTTGATAACTTGTTATTGTATAATATTGAGATATTTTATATTATGTCCATTTTATTTCAAACATTGAATTCACACTTACACAAAATAATACAAACAACAACACTACATTAAATATTATTTTATTTCGAAAGTACAACTCTAAAGTATTGCTATAATACAGTTGTAGGCCTATAAATCTCATCAAAGCACATATTTTCAAAAAGAAGACAGTTGACGTAATGTAAAGTATGGCAATTATGTACCTGCATAATTCAAAACAATTTGCAATAGACTTCAATTTCAATAAAAGCTGGTAAAGATAAAGTGTACATTCTCTATAGGAGTCACACTGGGATACATTAAAGGTCAAGGATCAAAAACTGTTTGAAAAGTAGATGATTACAGCTGTGATGTTGGTTTGTTGGCAGCATATGACTTAATATTAAAACATAAAAAACATATCATTTTTAAAAAAAAAAAAAAAGCTAAGCAAACACTTTTTCGTCATGGTGGCAACAGATTCTGCATGTTTGGAAAAAACCCCACAAAGGACAAAATAACTTAAATACTTTAAAATCAATATAATGTAATGTTAATAAGGGTATCACAGACTGTATCACTAGTGCATACTTAAATGTCTCAACCAATACATTGATGATTTTCATTCAGATTACTGAAACCAGAATAATCTCCACATGGCTCCATGTAATTACATGATTTGAAAGTAACAGCAGACATTTATTTTTCTTGTAGCTCATAAATTACAAGACAGTTGATTTCCGCAGGGATCCAGCCACTCAGAAATGTGAATAGTTGCACAAAAATTCAGACTTTCAATACAAGGAGTCTTACTAAAACATATCTTTTTAGCACTGTTGTTAATATAGCAGCAAAGTGTACAGGAGAAGAAACAGCCTCCTAGTGTTTTACATTAACACAGTGGTTCAGTGACCCTTTACACGAATAAACACTGTCTGTATCCTCATCTGTTGGCAGTGGGACCTCTACAAAAGAACCAGTGGTTTAGCACATTGAGTTTGACTGAAAAAAGGAAAAGTCACAGAGGCACAGAGTAATGCTCACAGTGGAGAAACAGTAACCGTAGTTTGTGTCACACTGTTGTGATGTCCTCATAGCTCGACACCGGTAGGTCAAAGATCAGAAGTCGTCTGAAGGTGGCTGAGGAGGTACCATCTCTCATTTTTCCTCACTAGAGAAGAAAAAAGATTATTTTTCCCCCTTTGTCATGCAGGTAAGAAATGACAACAGTTGGTGTCAAGAGTAAATGAGCAAGACTCAAACATTTAGACACAGGATGGATTACTGAATGGGCCTACAGGGCCAGGGGCCCAAGAGAATCTGTTCGAAGTGACTGGTAGCAGTATTTTTCTTTGGAAAGTCAAACAATCAAAGCAAAGCAAAAGCATCCTGGTATCTGGATCACAATTTTGTGGCCCCTGAACCATTAATATGGGTTAATCTACCTAAAACATGTTGGATTTGTCGGGGTGGGGTTGGGGGATTCCCTTTTTCACATCTAAACCCACACTGAAAACCAGTGGCTTCCTGAAAGCGAAGGAAAAAAATGTTCTAATATTTAAATCTCTATGACAGCATTGGAAAAGGCCCAACAATAGTGTAAAGAATATATATGAAGTCATTTATAAAACAAACAAACAAAAAATGCTATTACTACCTCAAAATTATAATAATTATACAGTTAAGTAGAAAATATCTCTATCCAAGAATTTATTCTAGTTTTAGGGCTGAGGATTAAGAACAGCTGGGAACGTTCAGATCATCTTTCTGTTCTCTTAGTTAAAGCTCAGAGTCAAGAGGACAAATGACTGACAGATGCCTAGATTTCTCTTCAACTCTCTCTATAGTTTTTGAATCCTTCTGTCTTCTCTCAGAGGCTTTGAGAGTAGATTAACTGCAGCGTCTGCAGGCTTCTCACAGAGCCTGAGCAGAACTGCGTAATGTGGACCAAAGAACAGCTTCACATAAGCCTGAATAAGGATTTGATGGTTATGTAAGAGACATGCTGTAGAAAAGGGGATTCAAGGGGGTTTCTCGGGCTGACACACATGCAAGGAGTGTGTTGTTGTGTGGGTGTTGGTGTGTGCGTGGGGCTGAATCATGCAGTTTGGATGTCACAGGATGCTGGTGGGGCCTCGAGGACCACCACCAAAAGAGAGAGCTCCTTTGACAGGAAGGATGTAAGCATGATGTAAGCAGTAAGATCTCTTGGAAGGATTCACCTCTATGTGATTTAGTGTTTTTGCTGAGGCAAAACTGAGTCATCATAAGGACTCCTGTGTCTTTTGTTGGTGGAGCTGACATCACATGCAGTCACATGATCTTGTCCAAAAAACAAGGATTAAAAATAACATCAATAGAATAGTCTATGGATGTCATTTGCTGCTTACAGTTCATGGATGCTGGGACACAAACGACTGATCAGTCCAACTGGCTCGCCTGGGTGAGACTGTGTGACACTGAAAATGTAGAAACACCTAGTGACCCCTGCATTCATCATGAAGGATGTTCCCAAATACACAAGTAAAGGAAAATACTGTGCCCACAAAGGTCCATTGATTTTGTTTGTGTTTTGAGAAAAAGTAATAAAACAGAAAAAAACACTGATGTAATCTTTAAGAAAAAACCTATAACATTTAAAATACTGTTGAGGGGTCCATAATTTTACACAAAAAAATGTCATAATAGTTTAAAGTTTAAATATGAGAGTAACTGTCAGACTGGCTCTCAGTTAATGAGTCATGATGACAGAAAAGCTGAAGTCATCCTGGTGAAGCCTTTATTGATGAATAACAACATTATCACTGGTTTTAGGACACTGAAACATTTAATCCGTCTAATCCCCAATCTTTCATCCTCTATCCCTGGCAAATTAATGTAAATGATACCAGTTGATGTGCAGCCTGGTATCTGTTGAGAATTTCTTGACATACAGTAACTAGTCTGGTTAATTTTTTTTCTTTAAAGTTTTTTTTTTTTTTAAAGTTTGCAGTGAGTGTTAGAAAAGACGATTGATATGACTCTTATGTCTGTATGCTAAATATCCGAAGCTACAACCAAAGATGAGAAACAGGAAAACAGCTTGACTCTGTCCAAAGGTAAAATAATCAACCTACCAGTACCTCTAGTTTTTGCAAGGAAGCAAATCTTATTTTTGTACAAAATATAAATTATGTATATAGATGATAAGTTGTTGTTTTTCTAGACTTTCACTTGGCTGCATTAACTTCTTGTTGTCACTGTGACATTGCAAGAAAACAGATTCATACAGAAAAAAAGAAACATGAAAAAGCATATTTAGCACACAAGTCTATTTTAGGATGTTTTGACAGGCAGATTTTGTCACCTTTGGACAGACTGTGACTACTTATATTCCCCTTCGTCCAGTCTTTACAACATTACTAAACTAAGCTAATAAGCAGCTAGCTACTGATTTCTAAGTGATATCAATCATCTTGTCTTTCCTTATGCCAAAAGCTCATAAAATGATTTCCCAAAATGTTAGGCCGGTTCTTGGAAACCAGTGTGGAAGTGAAATACAAGCCAAAACAAGACTGATATAAAATAAAATTGGTCATACCAAATAGATGTCCAGCTCAGAATCTGACTGGCTCCTGCTGAGAGATGGCAGAGGATCTTCCAGAGCGATTGTTGAGGTGGAGGCTCGTCTGTCTTCACTGCAACATGAACATTCAAATAAATATAATGGAAACATGCACTGTGAACTTGAACAAACAAGCGGAGTCTCACTTTATAGACACCCTTTTTGAATCAAGGTTGAAATTTAGCCTTAATTTCAAAATAATATTGCTTTTTCAAAATACAGAAAATAAAAATTAAGCCTTCA
>JAPZDY010000011.1:7747530-7759148 GCA_029783645.1 Ctenochaetus hawaiiensis
AAAAAAATCCAGTGCCTGTCTTTTGAAGTGGAAATATTGATTTGTATTTGTGGCCATGTGATTTCCCATATTTCAAAACATTCAGTACTTCATAGATAAACAAAATAAAGTATACATAAAGCTCTGGATTATTTGCAAATAAAAATAATTGGCCTGGGAAACCTCAAAACTTACCTTCAATAATTTTCAAAATACACCATTTATCTAAACATACGGATGTAGTTTTTAATGTAGCTACTCAAACAGGAGTGTGCCACTCTTCTTGAATCATTTGTTTTAGGCTACGCTCATGTTCCAATGATACAAACAATAATAAAGTTATATTAATTTCAAACCTTTTTTTTGTGTCCTTTGCAAACTTCCACACACATCCTTACAGACAAGCCCCCTGTTTATTTTAAGAACTGCCTCAGGATGTGGTATTGTGGTCTGACATGAGGAGACTAAAAAACTGTTTCATAAGCTTTACGATGAGAGAGCTCATTTCACAAGTCCTGCAGGTTGTTGTTGCATGTTTTAATTGGAGGCTGAAGAGATCAAGAAACCTGCTAATGCTTATTCCTTTTCATAAACAGACTTTGTGATTAGTGGTCTGAGCGATGAATGGGGTCACATTGAGTCTTTAACAGGCCATTTCTGGTTTCCTCTGCAGCAATTTACAAAGTGAACAGAGTGATGTAACAGCACAATGTGGGAACAGCATATTGGATTAAACATTTGTACATGCATTAGTTTGCTTTCTGCATAGTTTGAAGGATTAGATACGTTGTCAAAACAATGACAAAAATACATTTCTAATCCACCTAATCAGTGATAGATAAAACCAATAATAAAACTGATTGAAAATTAGAACAATAAACAAAATACAAAACACCCCTGTTTGATACAGAGAGTGTCGTGTAGTTTGGTAGACTGGAACTAATAGATAAGGGGTTCAATTCTCATCAGGGACAACTGCAACAAATACAGAACCACAAAATATCATGTCAATGTTTTCATCCAATCACTGACAAGTATTTATAAATGTAGGCATTTCTAAAGACACGTGGATGTGATCTGGGCTCATATGCAGGATGAAGAAAAACTGAAAAAGTGAAAAGTCAAAGTGAAACTTTCATCCAAATAATAGAGCTAAAGCTAAATGTCAGGGGATCACAGAGGTTTTTACACCTCTCCCGAGAAGGACATGACTCAGTGCACTAAATTAAATCCAAATTTGTTGGATGGATGAAGATATTTTACTTGAAATGTCAATCTTAGGGTAAATTCAGGGATTATCAAAGTCATTATGATACATCCTTGGAGTAGCAGCGTTGTGGGTTGAAAAATTAGGCTAACATTCAAGAGTCAAAACTGCAGTCTCTCAAATGAAGCTGGCCCCAAATGCAAGTTAATTAAAGTACCAAACTTTAAAGCAGAAATAAACCTGTTAGGAAAAGTAATTTGACCTGCTAATGGTGTCAGATGAAAGGTCAACAGATCACCAAAATAATTAGCATTCATTCTCTAAAGTTTGTGCTAAATGTCATTTATCAGTTGTTGAGAAGTTTTTAGAAGGTTAAATACATAAATCCCATTGAGAGGCTCCAGAAGCAGTCAGGGGGTCACGACTGTCAGTAGGATTTATCATCTGAGGACAGTGAATGTTTGTACAGAATGTCATCACAATCTTTGGTAATTGCACGGTTCCGAGTGGAGGACCAACCAGCTGACTTCACACGCCCTGTAGCCATGTCATCAACATGGCTACAAAGGTACAGAGGGACTGATAACATTAAATAATAACTAGCTCATAAAAAAATTGTTATGAATAAAACTATAAGTACTTGTATAGTGAAAGATATTTCATATTATACTCCTTACTCAGTGGGGACCACTGTCTTAAATTTTAATCAAATTAAAAATTATTTAAAAGCACCACATATAGCTTCCAAACTGAGCATAAAGCTCAACAATTTCGAAAACAACATAAAACAAAAATGCCTCACAAAAATAAACTTTATAACCACCATAAAGGTAGAATTTATCACAAGTCTGTCATGTATCTAAAACTACATAACAAACACATCTAAAACTAATACCCTATGTTTTAAAAATGTTTATAGGCTGTCGAACGTTACGAAACTTGTCAGGCTTTGGTGAATATTCAAACCTGCACACGCTCTCACAGCATGCACACTGCAGCTCTTTTGCATGCATGTAAACGATGACAACCCCATCCAGCTTATTGCTGACATTTTACTGTCTGTTTCTGACTGAAGGGAAGTGGAGCTGATTTCCTCTTGTGATACCGACACCAGTTCATCTTCCCCCTGAGCGACACACAAACAGCCTGTGCGGGCTGTTTGACAAGTTTATGATTAATTATTCACATCAGGAGGTAAACAACTACAAACCTACAGCTGCGAGTAATTCAAGAAGTAACAGAAATTTAAAAAAAAGTTTAATAAGTGGCTCCATTCTAATTTGACAGATTGATATGCAGGGAATAAAATGCTCTTTGCCCTCTTACCTTCACAGGCATAGTTGGATGAAGATGGTGCTGAATGCAACTCAGCTTTGTGATGCAGCGATGATACACCAATGTTGTGGGACCTACACTCTGTGACCGACTGACTGACTGTGATGAGATGAGGAGCAAAGTGCTGCAGCGGCATAAAGCATCCTCACCACTTCCTCTCTCTCTCTCTCTCTCTCTCTCTCTCTCTCTCTCTCTCTCTCTCTCAGTATCTCTCTGTGTCTCTCTGTCCACCCACCTGTTGTATTATTCCATAACGCCTGTGAGTCACACTGAGTTGTTGTAAATAGTGCGTGTTACAGTCTGTGGGAGAAAAATGTTTGTAAGACCAGAAGTTTCACAACATTTCTTATTCCTTCTTATTGCCTGGTCTCTAAGTTTGTTATACAGTTGAATCGTGATGCTTCCATAAAAGTACTTTTGTTGTCTGTTTTCACTGTTTTAAACATTTGTATGAGATGATGATGATGAATATATTTTAAATTGTACACTTTCATAATAGAAATATTGTTAGTAATTATAATAGTGATAAATAGCTAATATATGTTAGGCAGCACGTTACAATTTCTAACTATTTAATTCTGTCAGACTGAAAACAATAGAGAGATGAAGAATGAAAAATGAATAAAGGGAAATGATGACAAAGAGAGAGGAAATTACATGCAACATCCTTAGCTTGACTTGAACCTGTGATGTAATGTATTAAGGTACAAAAGTGTTATTTTGCTGTTGTTTGGTAATACAGAAGTGTGTGCTGCTGTACTATCAGACTACAGAGCAGCTTCTTTTCTCAGACCGTGAGATTTCATCCTCAATTCATCCTCAGCCCTCCACTGAAAAACTGTTTAAACTTTTGATGCTTGGCCTGCTGACAGGCATTTGTCAAATAATGTCTGTATAAAAAGGCCAGTCTCCTCACTGAGGGTATTGCTTGCTCTTTTGGGCCTATTGGGAAACCCAAATGAAATAGCTCTTCAGAAAACTATAAGGCCAAAGTGCATATAAGAGTAAGTGGAATTGGATAATTGAAGGTATCATATCGCAAAAAAGACAAAAGACAAGTTGTGCTTGGACACTTTGAAATATCTGGTGGATCATAACAGGTTACAAGATTATCATCTGTATATTTTGAAGTAAAAGATACAATAGACAAGTATATCTTTCAACCACTGAGGTGAACCAGAGACATTGTGATTACATACTGTACTTTCCTGGAATTAATATCCTTCTAAATTTAGGATTTGGTGCACACAAAACTACCCTTCTGTCAAGTTTATAACCAAATAATTTGCAGGCTTGCAGTGAAGCTTAGCTGCATATTTAATGTTTAATATAATGAAGAGATATTGGTGAATTTCTTTTCTTCCTTTATTTTCCCTGTTTGCTATTTTTCTATCCGCCCACAGCATGTCCCTGCATATTGTGTCTCTCTCTACCTCTGCCTTTGTCTTTCTCTCAGTTCAACTAATTTGAATATGTATGAGCTTTATTTACATTATGAACTTATTGTAAATGCATACATGCTGCGAAGAAAAAAGGGAGAGACATTATAAAACCACACTCTAAACAGCTCTAATGAGACATCTGAGAACAGCGGCAGCACACAAATCAAATCAGTATTCTTTTCAGTGTTTTTCCAGGCTTTTCATTAGCTCCCTTACTTTTCCTCAAACAGTGACAAAGTGACAATTTGTGTATATTATCTCAAATAAGCCTGTCATGGTCTTTTAGAAAGCATCCAGGGATTTTAGAACACACTCATGCAGCTCAATGACATTGTGCACAACGAAAAATCTTCTGTCTTCACTTAAACTGTTCAAAAGTGTGGGAATAGTCAAGAAAAAATACTGTCTGAGAATGTGCATTGAACTCTGCTACAGCCCCAAAACAGGCCCGACAGCAGCAGGCATGATCACAGCTGGACCCAGGTGTTTGTTCTGAGCTCCAAACAAACTTTAGAACAGAGAGCAAGAAAAAACATAATGATTTTGAAGGATTTCTAGAAGCTTATGGGCTCTGAGCCCTTTGAATATACATGTCCGCTGGGTTACAGCCTGGCATAAACAAAATGACTTCTTAGATACAATAAGAGTGTCTCCTTCTGACCTTTAGGGGGTGCTGTTGTAGCTCTCATACACCTGCCAAGCCTCTCAGTTCCAAAAGGATTTTTCATCTCCCACCCCACACACAGGGACACTAATAGTCTAAAATAACCTGAGCTGCTGTACACTCTTGTGAAAATTCACATTCTTTTCTGTTTCTGACACTATGTTTCCTTTGTTGTTCTAGTTCCTCATTTTTGCCACTTGCTTTATCTCTTACTGAGAACGACTCGCCACTTCTCAACCTGTTTATTATCAATTTCTTTCTTCCTCTTTTTATTCCTCTCCAGCTATTTTTTCATTTTTTTTACTTTAAGTGGGTCAGAGTTCGAGTTGTTGGAGGTTTGTTTGGGAACACCAGAGGAGCCAGGCTGCCTGCGAGTCGCCTGTCAAGACTGTGACTTGAGGCCATCAGTTATCAGCTCAGTCCTTGTACATTCAACACACAACCTTTGTCATATTTGGCTGCAGTACAGCTGTGAGGGTGAAGGGTTTGGGTTTGATGCCACATGATTTCCTGTTTCTCTCTGCATACACTTGGCTGTGTGTAGAACTATGACAGAGTTTCTCAATGAAGATCCACAGAATGTAAGTATTTGTGACATGTACGACCATTCCTCTGAATCTTTCAGACTTCATGCCAATTAAATAAGTTAAATAAATGTATATACAGTCATTAACTGCTCAATCAAAAATGTTTTTAAAAGAATATCTTGATGTTTTTTTAAAAAAATCCCAATCAAGGTAAATTTTTAAAAGTCAAAAATTTAGGCCGAGTATGTGTTTTACTATTTGTAATGCATTTTTGTAAAGCATTAAAATACATCCATATAAACATTTTTTTAAAAGTCTTTTACTGATGTAGCTTTGACTCTTGTATCATCAAGCCAGATTTATGATTAACAGATTAAAAAAGTCTTTTCATTTTCTTCTTCCTTTCAAAAAAAACAAACAAAAAGAAAAATAAAACAATAAACAGAAACAAACAGTGTACTATGCTAGCAGCTAATTTAGCCTTGGGCCACTAGCCTCAAGACGCCTGTAGCAGCTTTCTGAGCTCATATTAGCCAACTTATTTCTAATGTCGGTTTTTTGTGTTTTCAACTTTTTAGTCTTCATCAACAACCAAAACTGACTCAAGTGACATCACTCAAGGTGGTTTGTCAGACTTTACACAGCTCCCTTTGGAGCCACCGAAAGCTTTACACAGCTTTGTTTACATACAGTAGCATCCCCCAACACAAACTAAATGTGTAAAATCTTTTCCTCTGAAAAATTAGTTAAGTTCCATGAAAAGGTTTGTGGCTATAGGTAGAAGGAGATGATTTATACAGCTCTTGTCATGTTTAAATGTAGTTCACCTGTTTAATCTAAGAAAATGGACAGAAGCCTTTGATCCTTTATACAGTCATCCAGAAATGCAGATTTGAACTTGCACAACACCTGTCTTATTTACCCTCAGACTTCTATGTTTGCCCGAAATTAAGAAGAAGTTCAGTGATGATGATGATGTCATCAGTGCTGTGGATCACTCTGGTGGTTCAAGATACCAGCTCGCCAGGACTTATGCTAGATTTTCTCAATTTAATTCCCTCTTCCTTGCGATATGAATTATCAGTCATTCCACATAAATGTGCCAGTGAGGTCAACTGATGTAATTTGGTTTCAAGACACATTGACTCGATGCTTTGAGAATTATGTGTATTGAACTGTAATTTCATGAAGATTCAGTAAAAAAAGGAAAACTGATAAGAAAACATGAGGATTCTCCCTCTCTATTGTTATGTCGATCCCTCTTGTTTTCTCTAAACTCTAATTTTTTAAAAACAAACGTGACTTAATGACTCAACAAAAAAATTCTGAAGTAAACAACATGATCTAAGAGCCCACAGTATGCCTTAACTCTGCCTTGTAAGAACATTTAGATAAACTTTTGCCAAAAAAACCAAACAAAATTATTACTGTGTTTATTTATGGCACATATGACCCGACTGCAGCCAACAAAGTCTGATTATGAATCATGATGAAACTCTTGTCTGTGTTGTTAGTCTGAAGGTTTCCCTGACTTGAATGTGTCTCTGTGTATTTGGGTGTGTGTGAGCAAAGTGCCTTCACAAGGCATTTCACCACCTGCTTCAACCACAATATTGTGGAAGTTAAAGTCACAACATAATGACTCAGGAAAAGGAAAGTTTAATTTTTGGGCACAACACATACTGACAATAGTTTTGAACACAACCTGTACTCCCTTTTTGAGCTGTAATTGACATGTAGTTTGTGAGATTTAGAGCAGTTCATTTTGTCAGCTTTATACAGTCATTGTCATTGTGGATTGTGTTGATGCAGCTGTGCTCATCAGACACTGTCAGAGTCAGAATCTGCCCTCAGTGCTGCTGGGAGCCTCTCAGACACCTTAAACAAACACACAGAGACAAGTCACAAATAAAGAAATGCACTAAATGCACAGACATAGAAAACTGTAAGACTATAACATGGTCTGACCATGCGGTCGTCCTAAATATGAAAACTATCTCATGCAAATATAACCACCACACTTACATCAGTCTGTGAGCTGTATGATTTTAAAGGGCTTCTTCTCTTTATTTTTAAAAACAGGTCACTTTGTTCTGCTGACTCTCTCACATTTACTGTAACCTACTGAAACCTTGTGATGTAGAGTTTAGTTGATACACCCCCAGACTTTGAAACAATCTGCCTGAAGATGTGCAACTCAGTTACAAACTTCATGAGAATACTGAAACACACAAAATGTAATGTCTGATGACATTGTAAAGGTTTGAGGGATCATGGGAGTTGTTGCCTTCGCTGTTAAACAAATGTCCTTAAAATGCCATGAAAGACTGATGTGGGCTGAAATGTTCACAGACAAGGTAACGTATGAAGTTTTACACATGTTATGTTCGGTAATGTTTGCTAACTTCCTTCCGCCTTTGCTGACAAATCATCTTATTCCCCATGTTGCCACTGACAGATGATCAAATGAAACTAACTGTTATCTGAACACAAGTACAGATTCCTCTGGATTTGAGCATTTTTGGAAACATTTGGGATTATGTAAGCACGCAGCTCAACAACATATATAATGAAGGTCTAGTAGTTTTTGCATTTTGTACCTCGAAAACTCACCTTGTTTAACTTTATAACTTCAAACAACTTTAATTTTACTACCATTACAATTAACATCTAAATTATGAGAAATAAATAACACTTTTAACATTACTATAACAAATAATATTAAAAAATAATAATACTCATATTACTACTAGTAAAAATAACAATAATAATAATAGTTATCTTTAATCTCGTGTTATTTTTAGTAGGTCAGTGGTTAGAGAATGTAAAGTACCTGTTGCTCCAGGCAGTCAATGTACTGCAGGCGTCTGTCAATCAGTCTATCCCGGGCTGAAACCTCTGAGGTCAGACTGGCAAGCCGTCGAGCCTGTTTATCAATGATAACCTAACACACAACAAAGATAACAAACCATGAATACAGTGATATCTGTTGAGTTCACAGACAAACGTGTGTCTACAACCCAGAAAGTACAAATACATTACAAGAAATCTGTTTTTCTGTAAATATCCGTTGGCCTTTGGCTGTTTTTCTGTTTTAAGTTTGGTTCCTTTCATTGATGAAATATCTTAATACTTTAGCATACAATAATATTTTAAACAATCAACAGTCTGGGGAACACCCTGTCATGTTTCTTTATATACCTTTTGTTTTTGTCAGAGTCACAAAGCAAACACCAGTTTGTTTTGAGTAAAGTTCTCTGTTGTTGCTCACCTTCACGGAGCTGACATCGAGCTGAGTCTGACCTGCTGACCTCGTCTCGGTCAGACTCTTCACTCTCTGGAGGATCTGGTTTATCCGATGCTGTGTAGCTTCCTGCCCCACCTCCAGATCCTCCTGCAGGTCTCTGACTGCCCTCCACAGCCTGTCCCCCCTGGCTCTCAATATCTGCAGGTCCTTCCTCACCTGAAGAACCCAACATTATATCATATTTTTCATAACAATACTATACTTTGCATTTTCTGTATGTACGTGATTCAGTATTCTCATAATATGCTATTTTAACTCAGTCTTTGAAGGACCTTTATTGACTTTTTTCTTATTTCTAATAAATTATAACATAGCGATCTCTCTCTCTCTAAAAGAGCTTCGCACCAACTTAAAAGTTCTCACTTACTGAGCCAATAAACACTGTTCATTTTATATGCTTCATTAATTTAATTTTTGTGTCTTATTCTTGTTTGTTTGAAATCACTGTCTGCACTACTTTATTTTAATTTACCTTAACTTTGTGGATAAAAAAATTTGACCAAAGAAGCTTTCCATGAATTATTAGAAAATTAGTCCAATATGAGACATTAAAGAGCCTCAGAATGATCACTGGTGCATCATTTAAAATCGTATAATGAGCAGCTATGCATTCTTTAAACTAACAAACATCTATTTCACACTCTGATCATACCGAAACGAAGAAAATCAAGTAGATTAAAATTGAAACAGTACCTTTAAAAGTCTTTAAACCTTTAAAAGTCTTTGAAAAAAAGACCAAATAAGCAAGTGTACCCTTAATTATGTTAACACTCTCAGCAGAACAGCACCAACTCTAAAACGTGCCTCACCAAAGCTTATATAACTATGTGAATATTCGATGAAGCTCTAATATGAAGAGACCCAAAATACAGTAAATTGTATGTTACATTGTTGTAAGGGGGAAATTATTCTTTTTACTTTAAACATCTTGATAAAGAGAGAAAATTTGAGATTCAGAGATGGGGAAAAAATTACATTTTTTTAACGGAGAACAGGAATCAGCTTTTAGGAGCTGACTTAAGGATCAACATAAAAATAACAAGTAACTTCTATGAAAATGAATTAATAGTTTGTTGTTTTTTGAATAGATATACCAAGTAGTTCTGATTTCAAGCTTGTCTGAAGTGAGAATTTGCTGCTTTTCTTTGTACTATTTGGTAATAAACTGGATATCTTTACGTTTAGGAGTGTTGATCAGACGATACAACAACTTTAGTGACATCACCTTATACGTTAGGGTTTTTTCACTACGTTATGTTGCAGTAAACTGTCTTCATAGAGTGATTCTTCCTCACCTGCCTGTGAGTTCTTCCTGCCTGTAAATTCTGCTTACGGAAGTTCTCCAGACTCTTTGTGGCCCTGTCCACCTCTGCTGTCACCTGCTCTCCCTGCTGCTCCAGCTGCTTGGCGTTCTCCTCCACCCCCTGCAGCAGCTGAGCCAGTCCCAATGAGAGCATCCTGATCTGGGACATGGGGACCTCATCTGCCTCCTGTAATGTGGAGGGATCACCTGGTGGAGGAGCCTGACAGAGTTCAAAGAGCAGAACGGACAGCTGCAGCATTCGTCTCAAGCTCATACTCCAGGATTTCATCATGTTGTGACATTAAGTCCCTCTATGCAGGTCAGAAGATCGAGCCCAGAGCCACATCTGATCAACATACCAGACCTGTGGCTTCAGATGGTGGCTGCCTAAAAGTGTAGTGATGTGCATCAGATGTTCCCTGAGGAGGTCTGGAGTTTGAGAGCTGTGAAGGATAGAGGGATGATGAGAAGGCGGGGAGCCCGGAGGAGGGAGTTCCCGCACAGACGCAGAACTGTGAAATAGTAAAATTGAAACCAGAGCTCTGAGTTTTTTCCTTTAAAATCAGACCGATACTTTGTCCCACATCACATACTTAAGAGCCATTATCTAACATTCCCTGCATGGAAAGTTAACATGAGTATATTTAGAAAAGTTGCTCAACTTGAAGCGAGAGGTGCAGGCTAACAGTTGTCACACTTTGTCACACTTTGCAGAACTTTGGACACTTTTCCCCTCGTTCAAATGAGACTGCACTGGATTTATACATGAAAGTAAGACAAGCGAGACATCTGCTGGCTGTTTTAAGGAGCTGCAATGCACTTCTTTCCTGTTCTAGGAAGTTTATTTAAGTATACAGGATGGCTTTAATTCTTCCTCTAAGTCAAGCCCAATATATGTTTCTCCAACTGAATATATATTGATCAGAAAATATTAAATAGAGGGATCCCTCTATTTTCTGATTGGACAGAACCAATTATATCTTTCAGATCTATGAAGCTATAAGCAGTAGCATCTTTCAGCCCACTGTTTTGGTTTCTGCAATATTGTTATTTTAGTCCACTCTCACTGTCCTCCTTACAAGGTTTTCAGGTGAAGAGGGCATTTGTTTGGTATAAAAAAAGCTCTGAAAAAACAGTTATTCAATTACTAACTGTCAAGCAACAAATAACAGGCAAAAAGTTATTGACTATATGGTGAACATGGTGGAGCATTTAGCAGCTAAAGACAGATAGAAATTTGCAACAGGAGGCACCAGAGATCAAAACCAGGAAGATTAAGGGAGATTAGTAATTTAAATTTATCTGGTGGACTCAAAGACTGGAAATATAATTAGACAGCTCTGTTAACTTTGCCATGTGAACTGGGTAAGGCTCATACCCAGTAAGGTGTCCATTATCACGAATATATGGGTGATGTGGAGTCCATTAATTCTGGATAATGGACACGGCGAAAGCATTATTCTGCTTTTACTTTTATCACAATTAGGGTTGTCACGATACTAAAATTTTCAACTCGATACCGATACTCAGGAAAATATTCGATACTCGATACTATTTTCGATACCACAAGGATAAAAAAAAAGACCCCAATATTTAAAAGAAACATTTTTATTAACAAAAAAATGCAAACATAACCTCTGTTACAACATGTAACAATTAACAGAACCACACACACAAAAAACAGTTGTGCAAAAAGAAAGTTTCAGGCCTGAGGTAGTGCAAAAAATAAATAAATAAAATAAACAATAACAATTAGAACAATATTTTGAGGCACTTGAGAGTGGGCTGTGTATGTTGCCATTTGGTTGCAGGTCGACATTTTTCAGCTTCATTCTGGGACTTTAAGAGAGAAAA
>JAPZDY010000011.1:7767384-7777619 GCA_029783645.1 Ctenochaetus hawaiiensis
AGAAAGTCACATAGAAATTCACATTACATTCACCTCTAAGCTTTAATCTAATTTGGACAAGTGAATTCTATAAATATTCACCCATTGTATAGTTGGCATGAATAGGGAAATGAGCTATGGAGACTAAAACCAAGTTTTGTATCAAGATATATTGTTAAGTTGGGCTCTTGATGGGGATTAACTTCCTCACAGGGCCAGACTCAATTGGTCATTCAAGGCTTTACAATTTTTGGCATTTCAGTGCTGACTTCTTTTTCAGCCCCAGGAATTGCTGCTTTAAGGCTACATTAAGGGCATGTTTTTGTAGTTTGGTGCATATGTTGTCAGTTCTCACACTGTGTTGATTGTTGATTGATTAATATTTAGGAACAACACAAGCCAGCTCCAGACAGGCCTTTTAGGTTTGATGATTAAAATTAAGTCTGTTGTTAACACAAGTTTAAGAGAATTCCAAATTGTGTTATAGGACATTGATTACATACTGTTTAATACATACATATTACTTAATTACATCAATAAACACTCCACTTGAGGTTGTAAAAGCTTTCATCTCTTAAAAAGGAGGCTTATAAAAGTGGTTCAATAAGAACAATAAGTACAGAGGTTATTGGGGACACAGTATCTTATCTACTTACTAGTTCACCTTCAGAGTCTTGTTTTCCTACTTGCGTTCTTGGAAACTATTCTAATTTTATATCTCCAATTTATTGACTTATAAAGTTAAACTGTGTATAGTATAGTGTTAGCTTAGTTGTTGAAGTCAGCGTCCTTGGCGTAGTTTGTTTCTTGAAAAATGCTAGCTTTTAACTTCTGGCAATTACATAACATTACATTAAGTTTCAAAAAATTAAATTAGTAAAAGTTACTTTTGAGGATTATTTTGTGGAACAAACCATGTAGCCAATTATCCAATTGACTCTTTGTTAAAGTAACCAGGATGATGCTCTTAAAAATATTTCATCCATGTGGTGCTCTATGGCTGTTTCATATCATGTGATATGTCATCCTTTTCTTCTCATCCTAGATGGGTTAAACAGTACCCCTGCTTACAGCCTTAAATGTGTACGGTGTTTAACCACAGTTTTAAATTGCTGTGAGTCAATTAGTTACATGTCATGTAGCAAAGGCTACCACGTTATAAAGATAAGTAGCATTAATGAAAGGGACATTTTTGACACCATGTGGATGTATGAAAAAAAGAGGAGAATCTTACCAATCAAAAGACACAAAAGATTATACAAACCTTATGACAGACTGATGCTAAAAGAAAGGCTGGCTATGTGGCTGCAGCCAGATTTACAAGCTTTCTTACTCATGCCAGTGGTTACTCCTCTCCTTCAGCGGTGACAGCATGTGATTGAATAAAGTGTTCTCAACTTCTTTGTATATTTTCTGTTTAAAATATGCATGAAGAATAATTCCCCATAACATTTCCTCTCTCTTCCTATCTTTCTCTCCTTTTCTTCTACTTGTTATTTGTCAGTCTACAATGTAAGAACATACTGTCAGCTAGATGTATTCAGTAAACTCCACATCTGACTGACATGACAGTAGGTGCTAGGCATGCTTTTCATTTACAATCTATCTAATGTAGATTATGTTTTATATCCATGTATAATATGAACTTAGGCTGCTGTGATAATTGACTATATATAGTACAAATATATAAAGTCCAGTTTTAAGTATCAGTATTTGAAAAAACAAAAGTATGATGAAAAACAAAGCTAGTTTTTTCTAAATAAATGAGGATGATTAAATATAAGGGAGCAAAGTTTATATATAAGGAATAAAAACAACTTTTTTGTTGTTTTGAATTTGTATGACCACTTGCACTTCATCTCTAGAGGGCAGTCGTGTTCCTGAAATATGAATGGTCTTCTGTACATCACACGAAGAAGAACAAAGATGAAGAACAAGAAAACAATTCACCAACTTGAACGAGGGGGGAGAAATACGATGACATACTAAATAAGACCGTTAAGTCACTTACAAGCATGCTCGACCTGAAGACTTTTGAGAGTCAGGTATCTGCTGTGATGGAGACTCTGGTGAAAGAAGCGGTGAGTGAGCTTAGCACACTTCTGGAGACATGGTCCGTTAACGCAATGGCCGCTCAGAACCGCTGTTCTCTACCTCCCTCAACGTCGACGAAGGACGAAGAAGAGCAGAGCGAAGTAGCTTCATACGAGAGGAGACAGCACTCAAATAAAGCTATAACGGTAACTGTTGTTTAACGTGACAGTTAGCAAGCTAGTTCGCAAATGAGTTGTTGCTGAAAACTGCTTCCTTGCTAGTTAAGCATTGGGAGAAGCGCTCTCTGTTTTCTTCGGTTTGACAGTTAACGGTACTAAAAACTACATTTTCAGTGAGCCTTTTAGATTGTTGCCATGGAGAGGACGCCAGCTCATCAACGAACGCCTCTTTTATGGAGTAACTGGGTTTTTTGGTGTTGTTTAGCAACTATTTTCTCACTATGGTATATAAAAAATAAAAAAAACAGGTAAAAGCCGATTAAATGTAACGAAAAAAAACTTTGCTTCAGTGAACTTTATTCAGGTTTTACTCAAGTCAAACCAGGTCACTAACTTTTCTGATTTTGGTGTCAAAGTTCCTTCAGCAAGTTCCCAGGGTGGCATCATTCTTTATTTCTGACCAACAATCTTAAATCTAAAAAGAATTTCATAAAAAATGATGAAATAGAGAGAAGCACAGTGGACTTGAATTTGAGAAAATGGAAACTCTTACTTTAAATGTATTGATTAAAATCTCTATTTTTCCTTATTTTAACCTACAAGCAAGGTCTATCAACAAGTTCCTTAATTGACAAATTATTAACTAAAATGTACAACTAACCATTTTTGTTGGTGTTCATTCTTTTGATCAATGACTTTGCAGAATCAGTTTACATCCCTCATGGAGGTATGGGCCAAAGGTGCAGTAGAGAAAATATCACTAATAATAAAAGTGTCCATGTGTGAAACTGAAGATTGTCCTGCTGCAAAGCAAAGGGCCGGACAAGAGCAAGTCACCAGGCCCAAAAAGAGTAAGTCACTTGGCCACTTTGAAAGGCATTTTACTTTCACACACTGACTTTTTGTACGTTCAAGAAGGTTTCATGTCTTTGTTTATTTACATAATTAGTGTTCAGGAGCTCATGTCTGAAAGGAAAGAAAATTGAGGGAGGTTTTGAACTAACAATAAGAGAGGAGGTTGATCATGTATTCAGCCTTCTGATATGATTTTTTTTTTAAATTTGAAATCCTTTTGAAATACCAACAAAAGAGTCTCACTACTTCAAATTTGAAAAGCCTACTTAGTATTGGCTTCTGCCAAAACATAAGAATCATTGTAATGATGATATCAGTTTTAAAAATGGTCTTTTTTATCTGGCTGTTTTCTGAGGATGAAATTTTGTTTCTGATTTTTTGATTGTGCAGTTGCATGTTTCATTAGTCGGTAGAATCTAAGAGAGATGCACAACTGAGTTGTGTATCTGCAAGGGAGCAATGAAATTGAGATTGCTTGTCACACGTGTAGATTAATATACCATTAAAATACCATACCATGTGACACCATGTGTGTGTGTGTGTGTGTGTCCATCCTAGTCAAAAATGAATCAACTTAAAGATATTGTATGTGTATGAGCAATGCACTGAAATGTATTTTTGTTTTGTGTTTCAGAGGAGCAGCATACTAATGAGCAAGCAACAGGAGCTGATGCAGGATCAGTCATGGAGTCTGGTAACTACTGCTTCTTTACAAACAGAACAGATGCATTCTGTGTGCTTGAGAACAAGATTATATTTATTTCATTTGATTATTCTGGGTATACCCTTGAGCCAAATAATCTGTCTTACAGGAGAGACCTTGACAAAAATGAATAGTGCTGTACACATATAGTTGCCTCAAAACATTTACACACTACATTGTAAAAAGACAGGACCTGAGAGTTTGTATACATCCCATTTTGTTTTGAGTTCCTAATGAAACTTTCTTTTCCAGCTGATGCTGTCACACATGAGATTAACTCTGGATCTCCATCTAAGCCTGAAGCTGTGTTAACAGAGCCAATGTTAGAGCTAACCTATGAAGTAAGCAGGGAAGATGTCATCCAGAAGGATGCAGACACTCCTGTTACCACATGCAAGATTAAAAAGAAGACCACAGGGCCGTTCAAATGTCCTTCTTGTGACAAATCTTTTGCTCTGAAGTGTTTAATGGACAGACACTACCTAACTCACTCCAAACCTCACTTTTGCTCTGAGTGTGGCAAATGTTTTGCTGGCTTGCAGGGTCTCATTGCACATTCAAGGCGCCACACCGGAGAGAAGCTTTACAAATGCTCAGACTGTGGGACAGAGTTTGCTTACAAGTCTACCTTCAACCGACACATGCGGCAGCACAGCCTGAAGAGACCCGTCACCCACACGTGCACGCTGTGTGAGACTCAGTTTACTGGACTGTTGGCGCTTCAGCGTCACAGGTGTTGTGCCTTAAAAAAGACGTTTGTGTGCTCGCTTTGCCCGGAGACGTTTGAGAGCAGGCAAAGTTTGGCTGATCATGAGAATCTACATTCAGGTGACAGAGATTTTGTCTGTGAAATGTGTGGCGAGTGTTTCTTCTCATTGTCGTCCTTGGCCACTCACCGAGTGACTCACACGCAGAAGGAGAACTGCTGTGACGTGCTCGGCCTCGGCTGCAGCGACTTGAGTGTCCTCAGAAATCATTTGTGCAAACACACTGGAGAAAAACTGTTCTCTTGTGAGATTTGTGGTAAAGGTTGCAGTCACCAGAGTGCTCTGAAGCACCACATGCTGACCCACACAGGAGAGAGGCCGTACATCTGTGAGACCTGCGGCAAGCGCTGCGGCCATGCCAGCGCGCTTCAGAACCACATGAGGATCCATACGGGCAAGAAACCTGGGCAGCAGCCGGTCTGCAACATGTGCGGCAAAAAGTTCCGCTGCATGGTCAATCTCAAATATCACATGAGCATCCACACAGGGGAGAAGCCTTACTCCTGCGATAAATGTGATAAAAAGTTCAGCAACCCAAGCAATCTCAAGCTACACACTAGGGTTCACTCAGGGGAGAAGATGTACGGCTGCAACATCTGCGGCAGGAGGTTCACTCAGTCCAGCAGCCTGAAGCTGCACAGACGGATTCACACGGGAGAAAGGCCGTACCGATGCGTGGTCTGTGGGAAAGGGTTCATACACAGCGGCGAGTTCAAGAAACATCAGATGAGTCACCTGCCAGATGAAGATGGTCCATCTGAAAAAACTGCAGTGAAGTTTTAGAACATTTCACCTCTGAACTGGCAGTAAAGAGATCAGTCTTAGAAATGTGACAATAAATACTGTGAGATGATGGACATTTTTCAGCTCCTGTTTAATGGCTGTATTAGACAATTGCAGGCTAGCATGTGTCAAATCTACTAGTTTGACCAAAAATAATCAAAACTCTGCACACTTGGTTATCCTTAGTTATTTCTTAGTTGAGTTTCCAGAGAATTTTTATACTTTAAGTATAAAACACACAATATAGCAAAACTCTGTAGAGACAAACATATACAAGTATGAAATATAGTATTTCAAAATTGAAACAGTACATGTGGTTCTAGTACCACTTATAACTTCTTCCATTTTAAGGCTCTCCAGCAGATGTTGGAACCTGGCAGCAGAGTTTTCTTTCCATTCAGTAACAAGAGCATTATTGAGGTTTAACAGTGGTGCTTCAATAAAGGTCTGTCTTACAGTCAGTGTTACTTTTGATGTCAAAAGTGCTTAATGGTTTTGAGATACATTAGATGCAAGTTAAAACACACTTGTTAAAAATATCCCTTAATGTTGTGGCATTAATATTTCTCTTTGTTGGAACTAACATATTCACCCATACATATACTTGTAGTCTTGTAGTGCACACCAAGTTAAAAAAAATTGTTCGTATTGTCGACTCTAAATTTATAACTTCCATTTCTAAATGAAACTTTTTTTAACTCATGTATCTTCTCCATGACAAGATGTCTGTTTAGTATTCAGTTGATTCATTTATAAATTAATCCAACTGCCAACAAAATATTATTAAAATAACCACTATGTCCAAGTTGACTTCTCTGGAATTGTTTTATTATCTCTGAAGTTTGTTCTCTGCTGTCATAAGTATCAGTTGCCTTGATGGCTGTACTCTATAAAGTTGCTTTCAGTTGATTTTTTTTTCACTTAATTGGTTTCACTTGAATAATGGATGACTTAAATGTGGTTTGGTGGAGTTATTTGAATATCGGCAAGAGCAGCAGACACAAATACAACCTGATCTGTGGAAGTTTTACCAAAAACAGTGGCTGAGTTTATACGTGATAGATATCCCAGGAAGGTAAATAATGTAGGTGAAATGTAACCACAGAGAGAATGTCTTGACTGCGACTCACTTACTGATCTGAGATACAAGGCAAACCAGTCCAGTTATTCCAAGTCAGCTTAATTGTATTATGGGAGATAAGTGAACCGTTTTGCATTAGAATATCAGTTTAGTCCATCAAAGTATCATTTTCAGGGCTACAGCTGGTCTGAAACACAAAGAAACATAAACTCCCTGATTTGTTTGCAGAAGCATTAATCCTCAAATCTCCTTCCAGCCTGACAACACAGCTTACACCTGAGAACTGAAATGTTTCAATTCAAATATTTTATCAAAATTTGGTATGAGAAAGAAAGAAAAAAGAGAATTGTTTGACTTTTTTTTAGAAATATAGGGAAATAAGTGGAGTTGCTACAGCCAGCAGTCAATCAGCTAATCTTAAACCCAAAGGGAATGAAGTCCGCCTACTGTACCTGCATGTTTACAGCTCACATCTTGTTTGTTTGAGTCACGAGGCTCTAAGCCATTGCGCCTGCTTAAAAACAGCCCAGCACACAAGTCCTTGTTATAATGTTAGGTAATTATGTAAACACTCATAAATCCTAACAAACATAAACACAACACCATGTAAAACCACAGACAGCAAAACATGTAAACATCCCTGATAACACTGGCTGTCATGTTTATACTGACGCAAATATTCAGTCTCAGTTTTTCATGTTAAGACCCATTGATCCTCTCATAATAAATATCCTGCTGATGATCATGGATACTGTAATTCAGTTTTGTCCTGTAATAACGGTTAATTCAAACAAAAACCACTGAACACATGTTTTGTGAAAACAACCACTAGATGGTGGTAAAGGATTAATAGACATAAAACAGCTGTATTAGCATTAAGCTCAACACCTATTGGTGCAACAGGATTATAGATATACACTATCAACAGGTATGCACACCTTTATTTTGACTTGATATTTTACAACAAATCTTTATGAGAAATGCACAAAACTTTTACTGCTGGAGTGAATATTTTCAGAGGGATGCTACCTCTGGCAGTCAAAGGAGATTTGAATGGGAAAATTATTCTTTGTCGTTTAAATGTATTAGTATTTATCAAATTATGCTTGTTTCATTTATTTGTCCTCTTTAAAAAAAGTTATAAAGACAAAATTGAAAATAAAGGAAACAAAGGCTAAAAAACAACAGCATAAGGAAAGCAATTTAAATCAACATATTAAAAAATGAGACAGCAATTCTTAAAAATCTATTATGAATGATTGCCTAAGAAATAACATTTTAAACGAGCATCTTACACTGGATTGGATGTGATCCATAGACACAATCTGTCACTCTCCAGAAAGTTGCTTCATGAAAAATGAGGTCAGTTCGAGCTCTAGAAACCTGAAATGAAACCTTTGTCCTGAGATTAAAACTTGCTCTGTGAAGAGCAAGGTGCAGCTTGAGGCAGTGCCAACTGTTTCCCTGTGTGACTCCGTCTCAGGCTGCACTAAGCAGGTCACACACTCCTAATACCAGTTTATTGCATTTAGTATAACCTTTAGGCCAGCTGTGCTTAATGCTGCTAAGAATTCAGTGTTTTTATGGAGATTAAACTCCCACTGACACGAAGGAGAAATTCTCTTTGCAGAAAGTTTAAAATAACTTGCCCATGATGTGTCTTGTAGAATATTTAAAAACACATTGCGGATTTGTTAACAAGGTTAAAAACTTGATTTTCATCGGTGGAGGTCTTTTATATTTAAAGATAATATTTAACAAAAACAGAAGGATTTCTTAGATTTTTTTCCCTTAAATGTTGTTTCAGTGTTATGCAGAGTGTTTTTGTAGATCTTGGAAGACTCCTCGGTGATGTTCTCTTATATCAGGTCTGAAATTAAACAGTTGTCACTCATGAATGTATCTCACTGACAAAATTGCAAGAATTTCATTAAGTCACTGGAGATGATGACCATGTATTGTGGTGTACTTAATTCATGCTCGTTGTTTCTTCTAAAGGAGTATGTAGTGCAACCAGCTAAAAAAACACTAAAAAAAGATTGGAGACCTGTCTTGATGACGACTGCTTCACGGAGGCAAACAACCACAAAGTGATCATTTTAGTTACATTATATGTTTAGATATTTACAGATTTTTAGATGTGGTAATGCTGCTACATTTAGTATTTTTTATAGAAACAATGGATGAACTTCTCGTATGTAAGACGGTTCGTTTATAGTGATGAACCCAGAGAGAACTGTAACAAGACTCTGCAGTGTCCCTCCACACTGCAGGGCTTCATACAGAGTCCTCACTGTTTTCACTCACTGTTTTGCTCGTTTGTGTCCCTTTTATGGCAGCGTTTTAATTTGTAGCAAGAAGCTAATTTCTTTAAAAAAACAAAACAAAACAAAACAAACAAACAAAACAGAAAAAAAAAACATCTAAGTACCTATCTAGTACCAATTTGCAGTCAAAGTTACTAACTATCTGGTGAAATATTTGGAACAATTAACTGCAAAACAACCATATATCATCTGTAAAAGGTTGTAATATGTCAGAGTTGTGTATAAAGCTTAAAATATGATCCCCGTGTGGCCAAAAAATCTTCTTACAGGTTTAAATAAGAAAAAAAAGGTTTGATTTTATTTTGTATCGGAAGAGATCTTGATAAAAATTCAGGTATCAAAATGGTACTAGTATTCAAAAAGCACCCAGTCTTTGGCACAAATGTATTTAGAAACCTCAGTAAAGTCGAGAAGGTACCATGTTCACTCAGGTGAAAGTTGCTCACTGGATGCATGCACCAAAAAAGTTTTTCAGGCTTCCTTGGTCACATAAAGCATGTGGATTAGAAACCTCCTCTAGCTACACTGGCTGATTTGATAAGATGGGATTGAGTTTTATTGGATCAAAGTCTTAAAGCTTAATTTCAGAGTGTTTGTGCCTTTCAGAGGCATTTATTCATCACTTTACAATCATTCCGCATATAATCCTAATGTATGGCATGCATGATTTAATGGTGCAAAAACCAAATGTGACCTTTATGCCAAAATCACCTGAAGCTCTGTTCCTGGAACCTTTCATTTCTATCACTGCTCAGACCTTATCATTGATCTGTTTGCATGCAGACAAAAATTATTGCCTCATTTCATTTCAGAAATGGCAGCGGCATTAAAACCTTCAGGTGAACCTGCAGCTCGCTGCCAGATTGACCTCCAGCAACTTTCATTTCTTATCCACTGTGTCTCCCTGCGTGTTGTCTTACTGTGATTAATGGAAGACAGTTTCAGGGGTCACTACCCTGATGGTCAGCTGGAGCCGTGTGGTGACGGAGTGTCACTGACTGCAGAGTGATGAGCTGGAGGGACAGAGGAAAGCCAATCAGCATGCAAGGGTGCTTTCCTCCTGATCGTTCGATCCAAGGTCCAGATTTAGTGGCACAAGTAATCATACTTTCACTGTTAGAGCTCCTGGACTCTTGGGGGACATGTTTGTGTGATCGTGTTTGAAGAGATCAGGGATGCAAATGCTTTTTTTTTCTTTTAAACCTCCATTAAAGACTCATTACTACAAATTCAAGTGGCCTTCTTGGTGATGACTTTATTGCTATTTCACATTTTTGGCTTACTTACCTGGACCAAACCACATTTCGATGTTTTTTTCATTAGCTCTTTTTGCTAATGATTATTTTTTCATGAGATCATTTTAGCTTATTTATCTGATAAATTTGTCTTTTCCTTTCTTTGCTTTCATTTACTTCAGATTTTTACAGATTGTTGTAACTGTTGTAACCTGTCCCCTCCCTGAGCTACCACCTTATCGTGGTGGAGGGGTTTGCGTGTCCCAATGATCCTAGGAGCTCAGTTGTCGGG
>JAPZDY010000011.1:7792379-7804541 GCA_029783645.1 Ctenochaetus hawaiiensis
AGTAAGTGGCCCAGCCCCTCCTATATTTTTCTGTATGTGGCCCTCAGTGAAAAAAGTTTGGACACCCCTGGCATAAACGAATAAAGCTATGAATTAATGGTCATAATTTTACTTCTATGATAGGTGACCATGGTATAAGTGTGATAATACTCTTCACGATGTGCATAATTATGAAAAAATGGACTCTGTGGAGGCAACCATCCTCTCAGATGGTCCTGGCCTCCTCCTGGTCCATTTAGTAAAAGATAATGCCCAACAAGCTGTCCATTGTTAGAAATTAATGGACGACTGGCCTCCACATCAGCTGAATATTTCCAGGTACAAACGACAAGCCTCGTGTGCTGTCAGACCCGGCCTGAAGTAGAGAGCTGAATAGCAAATGGGTTGTAAGATGATCGCTTATGATATAAAGTATCAGTAAGTATGGAGGAGCAGTGTGCTTCATACTGTGTGTGTCACAGTCACCATCTTGAGGATTAGGTAAGGACACTGTCGTAAATGAGATATTCTTTTTTTATTACTTTATTTCTAATAAAAAATAAGTTGTCTGGGTACAGATAAGGGTCGAGCCTGCACTTTAAATTTGAAAAGTGAACAGACAGTTTGACTGAAACTACTTATTAGGCGTACTATATCAGATTTTAAAGAACACCCTGAAGCAAATCAGAATGGAGTATTCAGCCAGACCACGGTATATTTCCTGATAATGGACACCTCATCGGGCATGATGCTTTACTCAGGTGTGAAGAGGCCCTTACTCTGTCTGATATGTCTTCTTTGCACTAGTTTGTTTGATGAACAGGCAAAAAAATCCCATTAATGATAATTAAATTTCATTACAAATTTGTATGAATGGCGTTTCATGTGAGTAGGATTAGTGTTGTTTACGTTGACTGCAGGCTGCCAGCCTGAATATGACACATCAACAGGGCACTTCATCTGTGCTGCTATATGAACTCTTTGTGTGCATGTGTGTGCAATCATGTGTGTGTTAAACAGCCACCTCATCATGATTCTGCAAGGTATTTGCACGTGCCCAGCAGCGCAGCAGCCTGCACGCCCGGCATTATTGGAGGGAAAAGGCCCATGATGAGGAACCATTTCACTCCATTGGAATAACACTCAGGAAAATAACTCTTTGAACTTGACTACAGGCTTAAGAGCCTCATCACAGAGTCATTGCAGCCAGAATGGCAGAGTAGCAATAAAGAATCCTCACACATGTCGAGACAGCTCATGAATAACAATGAGGAGCAGGACACAATCAGGGTGACAGAGTGTTAAACAATGGTGAAGGAAGAAAAGTCTTTCTGTGATTCCTTCATTTGTCTTTTCTGTTTCTCATTCATCCGTCCACATCATCAACAGAACAGCACACTATTGGCTGAACTTAAAGGTCACGGTCAGTGTGACGCCTTATCTGGTTGGATTTAAAGATCTTACATTTAAATTTGTTTGAATTTTAAAATAATAACAATGGATAAAGAAATACAACAACAAAAAAACTAGTTTGTAATACAACTATTATTCAGTTTTCACTTTTCTTTGTAGCACATATTTGTATGCCTGAACATTTTATGTAGTCATCTTCTGGGCATCAACACTTTAGTTTGCCTGTAATTTGTTTTAATTTCTGTTCCTGGAAGCACCAGTTGTGGGATGCTGCTGCAGGCTGTTGATGCTGCTGGGACGTACTGGGTCTTTCTAAAACTGGATCCATCCCACTCTCACTCCATCACTCTGTAAATAAACAACTATTAACGGTCAAATAGACACATCTGCTGCTGTCTAGACAAGAGAGGAGTATAATAAATCTTTGATACAATGCAGTCTTTATGTGTTAATGTCAGAACGACATCTTAGTTTGAGCAGTTTATGTTTGTATGAGCCGTCACACTCAACCCAGATTTATAAAGACACCCTCAGTAATAAAGAAAACACAAAGTGCATCCAGTCAGTAGGTCAGGATGAGAGTAGAGGCTGTGGGAGGGTTTTATAACCCACTTCCACTCCAGGCTAATTAGATTAGGATGATGGGGCAGACCCTCTGCAGGAACTCGCAAACAAAGTGGAAGGTGGTGGGAAGAGTGTGTGAGGGTGGTGTAAGAAAGGCAAAACACTATCATACTTGTTTGATGGTGCAGTGTTGTTTTATTTCTAGTTTAGCTGGCAGTATTTATCTTTGCGGTACTCCTTTCTTAAAAAGTGGTCTGATCAACTTTTGTCTGTGGTCATTTGAGTTTCTGTGTTCATGTCAAGTTTGATTAAGATATTTTTATAGGCCCTAAACATTTTTGCGTATTTTTTACCTTGTTTACTGTCGGGGTAGACAACTTACTGACTGAGTGACTAACTGAGGCAACATATCCATTTGAATTAAAGTGCAATGTCATTCATATTTAATCTTTTTATCCATAGTATCTGTTAAGTCAAATAAATAAATACAAGATTGCGAGAGTTGAAAGTCACATGAGACAAACTCTCAGTTTACACCATCTGCCTTATGTGTTAGAAATGAGAGAGATTAGTGAGGTGTAACTCTAGCAATTACCAAAATCCTCTGCAAATGTCTTTGATGATTAATGGGATAGTGTGATGGGCAGTGCTCACTCCGAGGAAATGGAGGTGGTCCCTGAAGACTGAGCCTGCTGACCACTCCCCTCTAAAGCCTTTAACAGATTTTTGGATCTGCCTCAACACAAAACATTCCTATCATACACAGCCAGCGTGCCTGGAAACACTTTATGAAAACCATTTTAAGATTTTCTACTCTAAATCGTACTTTTGTCAGCGCTCATGCTTCACTATTGGAGAAGATGTCTTGTATGTTTTCTCCTCTATAATCAGATGTAAGTCCAGGAAATAAATGCAGATGATGAGGCGAGCTGTTTATGTACAGTGTCTGCCCTAAATGACCTTGTTTTAGGTCAGACGTAAGAGGGTGGCTAATCTCTTCATCAATCTGCATGCAGAAACACAGCTGGGCCAGCCGTATCCCAGCATGCCTCAGTTCACATTTTTCTGGCCAAAACCAACTGATTCTGCACGTAGTCAGGAATAACTCAGGCACAGCTTGACATTTGGCATAGGGAGAAAAGATATTGGATTTATAATTGAATTAGTGTGAGGAGGAAAAAAAAAAGTTTGAGGGAACCATTTTGCTGAAACCCAATGACATCGTGCTGCCCTCTCATTTTTGATTAGATTTTTTTAAAAAGACACTACAGCATTGTACAATCTGGATATTTTTTGGAGGGGGACTTTGACTTTATTATTATTATTTAGACAGTGACAGCTGGAGAAAGACAGGAAATGCAGGGGGGAGGGAGGGGATGACATGCAGTGAAGAGCCTGGGCTGAAATGGAGATCAGGCCCCTGCAGTAAGGACTAAAACATGTTACCACTCTGCCAGGTGAGCTACTGCGCTCCCGACAGTATTTAATAAGCCTGACTGCTGTAAGTCTTTGTGGTTTCAAAAAAATGTGGTGTTTTTCAAAATTAGAGGTCAGATTAGTTACCAGTTATCCTAGTTAGCCTGTTTATTGCTCTGTCTTGACTTTTTAACCCATGTGCTTTGCATTGGGCCTATTATAATTCACTGAAAAATCAATCTATGTTTAAATATTGCTATTTTATTATGTGATTCTTTATTAATATTTACTATGCAGTATAGTACACATACAGCTGTACAGCACTGTCAAATGTATGTGGACACCTGAACATTACCTGTTTATGTAATTGTTCAACATCTCCTTTGATAACTGTGGAATGAGTGTGTTCAGGTTTACTGTGTTTTCAGTCCGTTTTAGCTGAAGGTTTGGTGATGAAGAACTCACATTTAGCAGATATATATAAGGAAAATGAAACAACATGTTTGTTTCTTTGTTCTTTTTTGAGAAAAACACAATGAAGGTCATTTGTATACCCCTCCAGCCATTTATGATACTCTGCTTAAAATAATAGTTTGGGTCTAATATGTTTTTCTCACAAAATCAATTTATTTTAAGAAATCAAAAATGATTTCTACCCCTTATCCCTCACAAATAAATAAAAAGACAACCAAGAATCTAAGAATATGCAAATATTGTTCATTTTAAATTCTGCATACAAGATGTCTTCACTTTAAAAGCCCATTCTCAGTGTATGTGACCCGGAGCTTTCACATCACACTTGTGTTTGTTGCATTTTGGATCAAGATGCACTTCCAGAGCACCCGTCATGTCACCAACCCTGCTGGTACGTCCACACAGTTTTTAGTGAGACAGAGAAACTTTCCCCCTGCAGCACATGAATGTGAAACAGCTTTCAAATGCCACGGAACATTTATCACTCTGCACAATAAAGCTCAACCAACCCAGTCCAGTAATGAACCCAAACGGAACACAAAGGAAAGAAAGAATTAGCTTGCTGCACAAACAAAAAAGGGCTATAAATACTTTCAAAGTTAGATTCTCTGAAAACTTCACTCGGAAAATAAAAAAGTTCCATCGTTTTTTTTTTGTTTTGTTTTTGTGTTGGTACTTCATGTGTCAGCAGATGGCGGCCCTGAGGGAGCCCAGTGTGTGCCTCTGAATGACCTGTAGCATTTCCTAACAGCTTCATTTAGTTCCAGGCATGGTGTCTGGCTGGGTGCCTTAACCTGGCTGGGCCTTTTAGGACTGCCAAGACCCACAGCACCAGCCTTATTATTCCCCTCTTGCTCCGACTGTGTAATTTGATAAAGTTATTCATAACATTTCAGCTGACGCCTCTCCCCAGAGTTAGCGTGACATTGCTATTTGCAAAGGATAAATGCATTATAGGATGGCCCACTGCTAGGAAATTGAGCATTAATATTTGCTCTTGATGTGATGTATATAAACAGACAGATTTGCAGGCTCTTGGCTCCTCCATTGACAACCCAAGAGCGAAGGTGATTGAATAGTTGGGGCCGATTTGAGAGACGGAAGATAGGATAATAATAATAACAATTCATGTTTGTGTTTTTATCTGCTGGGAAGGAAGCCTGCTGCTTCCCGTCTCGGCAGTTTGCTTCTAGGTGAGGTGGTTGGCAGCCATCAGCAGGGTCCCAGTGGCACATTGGTTGTTATGTTGGGCTAATTTCACTCGGAAAGCATGCAGATGCAGCCGGAGAGGGAAAAATGCAGATGAAAGCAGCGGTGGAAGGACGGACCACTGGGACCGTCCCTGGAATTCAGTCGGGCCTGGTTAAATCGATGCAGCCATTTCCCTCAGAACACCAAAACCTGCGAGGCGCTGAAAGCTTTTTTTTTTTCTGAGGGGCTTTCAAGACTTTCAGTCTCTCTGTGAATCCATTCAAATACAACAATAAAAGCCAAAATATGTCCCCCATACATAAAAGCCCTGCCTATGGCCTATGAGGAATAGAAATCATTCATTCCTTGGGGCCTACACACCAGTGTTGTTGGATTCAATATGCATTTTCAACGCTGCCTCCTGCATTGGAGTCCCTTAACAAAGTCCCTGTGTTAGGTTGAGCTTGCAGTGCAAATAAAGCTGTCTGACACAGGTTTATGCTGGAGGGATGCAGTTTAAAGTGTGTTGCAGGTGCCTTCAAGCCTAAAATAACCTTTTATCTGTAAACAGTTATTCTGATGCTGTCAATATGGAATTCAACCTGTGATTTATGTTTTTATTCAGTTTTGACATGACTGATCTTATTGAGGCCCAGAAACATTTTAAACATAAATGATACGAAGCTGAGAGACAACTTTGACTATTTTTTTTATCTGAGCTGCAACAATTAGCTGAATAATCAAACAATTAATCAACAGAAAAGTAATCTGCAATTACTCTGATAATAATTCGAATATTTTAGACATGTTTTAAGCTAAAATCTCAAACATGCACTGGCATTGCCCTCTCAAAAAGGAAGAAAGCCATTAGCCTTATTGAGACAGGTTTCATTTTTTAGTAATAAATGTGGATGAACTACTATTTATGGGTTTTAGACTACTGGGCAAATAGGAGAAGCAACCTGAATGCATTTCCTTCAGCTATGGGAAACTTTAAAAGACATTTTCCTTAAGTTTTGTAGACAAAATGACAAATTGATCAATCTAAAAAATTATCAGCAGATTAATCAATGATGGCAATAATCACTGGGTGAAACTCTACATTGCATATGACTCTGGCTGTTCTATATATTGCTGTTCTGATATGTTTCTCAGAGACAGAAAACTGCAAATCCTGCAGGTTCAGGCCATATTTTGTCGTTCAGAGGAGGTAACCAGTGGAAGCTTCATATCCTGTGCAGATGTTTGCCTGCTGTGCTGACATTCATACCCCTTCATACTGTATGTCTCTTTACTGGCCTTGGTTTAACCCTGTGTTTATTTCTGTAAAGTACATGAAGACGTATAGTAGGTTCACAGATATGTGGCATGTAAAATACATTTTCTCAGGGGTTCAGGGCGTCAGAAATGGAAGAAGGTATTTTACTTCTTTGGCTGAAAGTAGTGTAGCTTTACTTTTTTTTACAAAGATCAGGGTGGAGCCAAATTCTTGTGGTAAATAGTGTCTGGTCTCCTTTTTGAAGAATGTTACAATATATTTACAATGGGACATGTATTTGAAAGTGGAAACAAAGGTTACTGGAAATATCTACTAAAATCATGCATTTTACTGAAAAAAACCTCTGCACTTCAGCAAGATGAACTGTTCACACCAGATTCAAAGTGTAACTGGTCAAACTATGCCCCACTGGCAATAAATCCCTTTAAGAAACACCTTTACCTGTGCAGTTTGCTTGACCAAGGTCTTTCACAAGCGACACTAATGGAAAGCAGGCTCATCACAGCCTCTGGTGAGCAAAAAAGGAATAATGAGACTTTGAGCAAAAAGCCCAAAATAGAGCAACCTTCAGTAAATGATTGTCAGAAGATAGAAAGAACAAAGTGATGATGAAAGCAAAGAGAGGGTGTAAAAATGTGTTTTTCCTGGTTCAGTTGTGGCCAAGGACTTTTGTTCGGTATCATCTCTCCTGTCCCTGTCACTCTTTACTGCCTGAGTTACAAAGGCAAAATTGCCTGGAAAAATCACCTTAAAAAGGGGCTCTTAGCTTGATTGACAGGTGCTATAGGCTTAAACACTCTCCTGCTGTGGGTGCCACAGCTCCATCTACCCCATCTATCCATGTTTTGCTGCTTATTATGGAGGTAGCGGGCTAAATAAAACAGCAGAGTCATCTCCTAGATCCTCTGGGGGATGGGTGTCCCAAGGCTCTTAAAGAACAGATAAAATAAATAATACCATCAGCTTGTTCTGGGTCTCCCAGTTGGATATGCCTGGAAGAATCGTAATTAGATGCCTGAACCACATCAATAGACTCCTTTCAACAAGGAGCAAGCAGTAGCTCCACTCCAGGCTCCTTACCTCGTCCCTAAGGGAGAGTCAGACACCCTGTGAAGGAAACTAATTTCAGGTGCCTGTATCAACAGACTCATTCTTTTGTTCATTGCCCAGAAGGTCATGACCATAGTCAGAGTAGAGTTGTAACGTAAATTTGCTAGTAAATCAAGAGCTTCACCTTTGAGCTTAGCTCACTTTTCAACATGATGGTGGAACTCTCGCATCCTGAACAGCTCAAGTGTTAGGCTGCTTTCACACTCTAACATTTTTTTGCTTTGTTAAAAACAAACTGATGCGCTTTCATGCCTTCATTAGAGCTGGTGTGAAAGCTGTCAATAAACCTTTGGTGCGTACTACACAACAAGAGCGAGACCAGCTGTAACACAGGGGTCTGTGCACTTCCAAGTGGGGATCAGGTTCACTTCTAGTCTGACAGCAAACACACTGATCACAGGATGTTTTCATGGTAGATGTGAAATAAAAGAAAACTAATGGATTTCTAACAAATTTTTGGAATAAAATTTTGTTGAATAACCCTCTCATTATTAAATTAGAACTCCAAAGAGAGGTCAGCACCAGCTGTTTAAACATGTTGGACTCAAGCACTTGGTCCAGTGACGTGCAAAGGACTTGTAGGAAAATGTTAAAGAAAAATGTGGTGTTCAGATTTGGAGTGTCTGTCCTGTTCTTTCTGTTTAGTATCTCCTCTCTGAAACAGAAACCAGTGGTGCAGTGTTTGTTGTTGCCATGAATGTTATTTGGCTCTGCTTTAGATCCTCTCTTTTGCACTTTTAACTCCACTTTTAACTTTCTCTCATCCCCTCCTGTTTGTAACAGCACCTGTTTGCTGCTATGTGATGCGAGAGTAGAAAGGTTGAAAGAAGCTAGATCATGCCACTGAAAAGTGACACTGTAACTATCATTGGCTTTACATCTTTAATTAAGAGCTTTTCATGTACAGAAAGAGGAGGAAGACGTTTCAAAGGTAGAAATGAACCATCATACCTGTAACTGATTTGTGCAAAAATCACTTCACATCACAGAAAGATGCATGCGAGCTCTAGCATTGGATGAGTTTTGTTTTGTGGTCATTTAAGCAGTATGTCACAAGAACTTATTCAACAAAAAGGTCTCTTTAATCTATTAGTGTGTGTTTGTGTGTGCTTGTATGCATGCATTTTGGATGCAATTGCTGTTCTGTTTATGTACGCTCAAGTATGAACTTACAAGGATTATACGAGATGTTTTTTGGTGCAGCAGCAATCGTAACATAAAATTGCAGTCACCACTGATTGATGTCGGTGTCGCTCTCGTGTGCTGGGACTGTCACATGGGTCTTGATCATGCACTGGATCACAGCTGGCAAAACTGTCCAATCAATTAGTCACCTGTCAGTCTGTCATGTTTCCCTGTCTTTGTTCATATAAAAAAAAATATGAGTACATAGAAATTGCATCACAGCTAAAAAGAAACAATGTATTATTTCTTTTCTTCATCCAAACTAATGAACTGAACTACAGGTGTGGAAGAAACCTCGTTGCTCATACAATCATCACGTGTTTCCTCTGATGATTGTGTGTCACACCTCGAGTGGTGAGGATCAGGAGCTGCATGAACTGACTGAACACTGTAATTAGGGTTTATCCGCTGTTGGTTATATGTCAGCTATTTGTTAAAGAGAAGATTGGAAAGAAGGGGAGGAAGAAATTAGGGGCTCTGAGGCAAGAAAAAAGGTAAGAAACGGATATTGAATATATGAGAGCAAGACAGAGAAAGAGGACGGTTGGGGGTTGATGAGAGGCTGCCATCGTATGGGAGGGAAAATAAAGACGGAGCCTGATGGAAGGAAGCACGGAAAGAGGCATGGGCAGAGGGAAAGAAAAAGGATGACGAAAACACCATTATGGGACAAATTACGGAGACGGAGGGAACGGAGGCCTGAACAGAAAGAGTCAAGCGGAGAACATAATTTGCGAGACAGAAATGGACCAAAGACCACTGTGGTGCTTAATTCCCCTGTTTTACGTCAAACGGAGCTCTCATAGGGCTAACACGTGTACAGATAGTGTCCAATTTGGTTTCAGTTCGGGGTGGAAAAAGAACAGGTTGAGCTGGTCCAAACACAGACGAGTCAAAGAAAGTGAATTACATGACATGTTGCTTGTCAAATTGTGTAGATGGAGACTGTAATCGAGAGAGGTCCAATGGTAGTTTGCACTTCCTGACTGCCCCCACAGGCTAGAAAATGACCTTAAATTACAGTGAGCTGACCAGCAGGCCTTGAAGTAATTGGCACCTGGCAATGCTTTCAACAACTCTTCTTTATTAAATTGAACGCTAATGTAACAGTACATTGGCTTTTGCCATTAGGCTAGTGATGCAACACTGCCTTTTGTTATCAAGGCTAATTGCTGCTCATTGGTTTGACAAATCTGCCCATAAATATGCAGTGCTTTACGGTGCTCTTAATACATCTTCCAGGTCGTCGGAGTTCTGTGGGATCTAATGGGTCTAAGTGAAGTGTTGTTACTTCCTATCAAAAGGCAGCTGCATCTTTAACAGCATCTCCCTTAATAGGTCTCCCTCTTCTTTTTTGCAGGTAGAGTTTCTGTAAACAAGCAGAGGTAAATTTAGGCGGATGAAAGTCTGCTGTTGGCTATGTTAGCCAGCAGGGGAGACATTCTTTAGATGTGAGGCTCAGCCTTTCCCATGATGCCTGGGAGTTCTCACATTACAGACGTCTCCACAACAGAATTCATAAAGGTGATGAGTTGCATCCACATCCTCCTACAGCTTTATGGGGCGCCAAGGCCGCCTGTTAGTTATAACGAGCATCTGCGTCGAACTGTTCTGAAGATATTGAACCCATCAGGAGGTGCCATTGCACCACCATCACAAAGGGAGCTGCACAGGTAAACGTGATTCACTGAGAGATCAATAAGGTGCTTGATTAATAGACACGTGACTACATTGACCTTAAAGACACGGCACTGTAATTTACTGGAACACACAAAACCAAGAGTCACCACTCAAGACCATTTCATAATGCTGCTGACGGAGAACTGCATTAAAAGTCAAAGTCCCACTCTAATAGAAATGTGTTTTTTAATGGTGCAGAATGATGAATGTTCGACACCAGAGGGCTGTTTTCATTTACTGAAGAGGGAAGTTTACAACATGTTCCCATGAGCAGAGTTTTAAACGTCACATCCAGTTATGACGCTAATCATGGTTCAATATGCAGCCGCAACAAATGTGATAATGACACTTGAAACCTCCAGTGCACACTCACTAAAATGGATTTCCTGTTGAGGTAGCAGATGAAGTGGCAAGGTAGTTTATTTTTTTTGAGAAAAGAAATATTTACTTTTCTATAGAGTCTGAGTTTTTTAATGTGGGAGATAGTGTGGATGTAAATCTGAGAATTGAAACAAGATAGTTGAAGTCTTTTTGCAGAAAAACCTTACTGGACGCAAATTATTTTATAAATAGAGTACTTGTATATGTTGTACATATAAAGAGCTTTAAGATTCAGGAAAATAGTTTAAACCTAATTAATGTTTTTTAAGTTCTCTATTTTATCAAAAGGTTACCCGTGTGGTGTCTTGCTTTTGTTGAGTAAACGGTCAGTTTTCCAAAGTCAAAACTGTTTGTTGGACTGGCTGATAACAACACAACAAAGAGTGGTTCTGCTAGCCACCTAAAATTAGCTTATCTAAGTTTTCTGGAAAGATTCTTTTTAGATTATAAACTTTATTTTTAACAGTATTTCCCTTGATCATATCTTCAACATTCAAAAAAGTCCTGCAGGCTCTGTTGGACGTATTTCTTGCCAAAAAACAATCAAAAGCAGTTCCAAAATTTAACAGTTTTTTACTTTTATTTGTATAGGTTTACATATTAGATGCCACTGCAGTAATAAAACCTTTTTTCATTCTTCTACAGCTGATATTCATACATGAGTTAATATTAGTCTCTACCATGCTGTGTTTCGCTGCCAGCTAGATCCAAACACTGAACTCTTGATGGGACTAATTACCTCCCCACTACCTCAGTGGAATAGAAAGTAAAAGGTATAATATTCTTTAAATATTGTCACTTAATCCATATTATTCCATACTTAATTCATGTTTTTTTAAAGTGATCATCCTCTCCTTAGTTTTCCCCTGATCACAGTGGAAGGAAATGATGTGTCACTTTCTTACTCTCAGATTCCCTCAGGGCAACATTAAAGTTTCATCACATGTAATAAGTAGTGATTTTAAAGGGTAATGTCATGGAAGGTACAATAAAAGAAAAAGGTGAAGGCTTTGGGCTGAAACATCTTGCAGATCCTTGGACTGTTCTGTTGAGTAGTGATCCCACTTGATCTTCTGTTAGTTTGCTGAGGGTGCAGCCGAAACAATAGCAGCAACATGGAGGAGAACCGCTGATCGGCAGCCAGAAGTCAAAGAAAACCAGAAAACTTAAGCAACTGTGTATGCCTCCTTGAGATTGAGGTATGTCAAGCAATTTACTCTGATTGATAGAAGTCCATCTCCCTTTTGGCACATTATCCAATCAGATATCAAACCGAGCTGCCCTCCTCTCAGTCTCCATTGAACCATGTGTGTCTGATGCTCTCTCTGGACCAGATGTTGGCTGTTAAATTGAGCTGCACCACACAGAAAGTTATTGGGGATTTTGTTGTAACAATGCTGACAGTGAGTGCAGAAGATGAGGAGAAACACAAAGCATGTTAATCGGGGATGAGCAAACTGGTGGATATTAGTGGGCAAGTTTAAGCAAAC
>JAPZDY010000011.1:7808118-7818296 GCA_029783645.1 Ctenochaetus hawaiiensis
GGAGGCTGGCTAAAATTGCGGAAAAGTTGCGGTGATTGGAGAAAATTGCAAGGTTGCGCTGAATTCACGGAGATTGGTTGAATTAGCGTGATTTGGTGCGATCGCAACATCGCGAATTCCTGGAGGGACTGACTATTTAAGAGTTAAAATATTAACACTATCCAAAATGTAACTTTAACTCGGAATCTGTGAGAATTATATAAACTCAGGAAAGGTGTTGATTTTAACATTATGTGGGTTGAATTAACACTCGTGATTTTGCTGTGTTGGCTGAACAAACTGTAAGGGGAATCTTAGCATTCTGCATATGTTTTGTTGGTGAAGGACACCTGCAGAAAACCCACACAAACACAGAGAAAACATGCAAACTCTGCACAGAGGGCCCCCGCTGGGACCCAGGGCCCTCTTGCTGTGAGGCAACAGTGCTAACTATTAAAACACCAGACTCAGTACTGTAGCACTCAGAAAAATTAGCTGTAATATCCGTTGGGATTTCATGAAGGTACACTACATGCAAACACACCTGACTAAATGCGACAAAGGATCGAATAAATCTAACAGACACTTAAGTTTAAGACTATGATGATCAGCAGCCAAAAGTTGCACTTTGTTGATGTCAAAGGCGATTTGTAGGAAAATGGCTTTAATACCTTAATTTAACAGCACTGTTGTTAAAAAAAACCCTGATTTTTCACGCCTGTATTTTAGGTGGAAATCTAAAAAAAGGCACATTAGGCCTTTTGCACCTGACAGTGTAAAAGATCCAATTAAATTAATTGGCTGCTTGTTTCACACCTTTTTCTCTTATTTTCACAAGATAGGAGGTGGCTGAGTGTCACAGACTGTTACCTCTTACCATGCTCAGCTTGGTATTTGTCTAATTGGACACTCCTGGGGACCTTTGAATACACTGCAGACGAGTTATTCTTCATTGTCTCATATAACTGTCTTTCACAGTAGCTGTTATCATAAAAAAATGTCCTGGCTCTTTATGTTTCCTGCTCTTTGATCTCTCTGCCGTTTCATTGGCTGATAACTAATTAGGGAAATGGGTTTCTGTGGCACATGCTGAGGGATTTGATTGTTGCCTGAGTGGCTGTTTTTTTTATGTTTCGTGACAATGTCATCTGACAAAACATATTGCAGAGAAAGAATTAGTTTCTTTGTTTACTTTGCAGTGAGCGCTGTCACGAGCTGACATTGTTTTTCTCACTCACATGTTTTATTCAGCATCTGAGCCCCTCTCGTATTGACTTTTGTGCATACTGGAATTCTCCTTTTGTTTTATTCTACTGTATGTTTTCAATTAGAAGACAAAAGCGTATTTGTTTGCTGAATTTGTGAAGTCGAAAAAGATCGACTCAACTAGACACATCGGGACAGAAATCTTGAGTTGTTTTCAGCACTCAGAGTGAAGTGACAATCTTATCCGTGCTATCAAGGGAAAGGTTGAGATGATGTATATTATATCATAATACACAGCTTCAGGTGACTCATATGTGAGTCAACGAAGACGTTTTTTTTGTCTGTGTGCACAGAATCTAAAGCAGCAAGGTGGACGGGAAAATCATTGAAATAAGGTTTTCAAAAGAGCCATTTAGCAATTTGCAAAGAAAAAAAATGGAGAAGAGAAAAGAGATCAAGATAATTTTTGAAATGCTTTGTGCTTTTGACTAAAGCTTCTGCAACATGAAGTAAAACTGCATAACCATAATAATATAATTGCCCCTTGGACATTGTAATCTGTTTTCCTGTCTTTATCAGCCGCAAATATTTCATAATCATGCAAAACAGGCATTAGCCGCAAAAACACACTCAGACAAAAGGTAAACAGACAGCATCAATACAGTGCCCTTTACAACACATGTCAGCATTCACCAGTTCACCCACACATTCATGGCAGGTGACTTCTCCACAAATTGCCAACCTGCTCATCAGGAACTCATTCACACACATTCACACACCAACTAAATAGCCATCCAGAGCAATTGAGGTTCAGTATCTTGAGGAGTTCACCTCAATACTGAGACTGAAGGAGGCGGGGACCAATCACCAACTGTCTGATTGACTGGTGAGTAGAAAACACACTCCACCCCCTGAGCTATGGCCACCATACAAAAATTAAAAATAAATATATTCTGTCCAATTACAGCCTTTTGGTCTCCTCCATTAAACCAGTAAGTGTTAACCATAAGCTAACCCAAGCTTACCAATAATAAAGGTAGAGATTCTATTGTTCGTAGCTAAGAGAATTAGTGTTAATTAAATATGTTACAGTAAATGCATAATAAAAATAAATATGTATAAGGATTTGAAGATTTGTATTGTGTTTGAGTTTATTTCTTTGATTGGTTTGTCTTTATGTAGAAATTTTTAATCTTCCATACTCTTAGTGTTCAGGGCAAAAACATCAAGTGAGTCAAATAAAGGAAATGATGAGATTTTTACAACTCAAACTATAGGAGCGCCTCAAGCTGTTGATCTGAGAATGAAATGTCGTTAAAAAGGATCATAGGTGGCCATGCATTGTTAAAACAGGATACACTAAGAATAAATAGAAAATAAACATAGGTTTTTGCCATCCAAATTCATCACTGAGCTGTTCAGTGACTGGTGTTCAGTGTATTCCAAAGAAGAGTAGGTTCTGCAAGGGTGGAGTTGGTCCCTGCATAAAAATACCACCTCTACAGGAATATCAGAACAACAACCACTGAATACATAAATTAATAAATAGATTAAACAACAAAACGATAAATAGACATGTTAAACATCTTGAGTAAAATGGTGTGTTATTAGAATATAAATAAATAGATGGCAACAGAGCAGCTGGACTCACTGGCAATATGAGGTCATGTGTCTCACTGTCTTTTTTGTTTTCTAAAGGTTTATCTTTGTGCTCTGACTTAAAGAGTTTAAGATGTGAAATGGTTTTGTCTGTTTAATATTGTGGGACAATGTTGTTAATACAGTAAACTACAGAATTTTACACTCAATATGGTGAATAAAATAAAAAAAAATATTTCAAGTTTATGAGTCAAGGACGCAGCACGTTTGTGTGTGGACTAATGCTATAATGTCAGATGGATGTTAAAGAAAGAAAACTTTTAAGTTTATATATTCACTCAAGAATTAAAAACAATCACTCATGTGGCACCAACGTCAAAGTTTTCAGACTATAATCCCCATGCAGCTTTTACAAAAATCCTCGAAATTCAACGTTTTCCACATACAAGTGGTCAACATGTAGGCTAACCTTGTTTGTTTAGCAGTGCACAGGCTAACCTGTAGCCTGTTACTGTTAGAACTAACAGTAACAATTTAACTTTAAATTCAAAGTTACTCTGGTGTCAGTCATTTTTACATTGAAAACCTGAGAATTTTATTAGTTTCACTGCTACCTGATTGAACAGCAGCCTAAAAATAATGGATATTATAAATCTGGAGGTAAATATTTAAAGGTAAAAAAACATCACTGACAACTAGTTAGCTGGTATTAGCAAACAGCCAATGTTAGCACATAACCCTTTCAAGCTGACTGTTTGACAGTCTTACTTGAAACAACAGAAGACACTAAATTCATTCTTAAATATCAGTGCACATGGTGAACACATTTTCTTTTCTTACAATTATTATTATTAACACAGATGCATTTATGCTGAAGTTAACTGAAAGCCTAAAGCATTTCATACAAATGATAAAGGGTACCTTCTGCATCCATAAGAAACATTAAGAGATGCAACAGAGGGTTAGGTAGGCCTGTTTGACACATGATGCTGGCCTGAAAATGAACTTCTTGTGAATATGTTCTATTTATAGATCTTTTTTGATTATTGAGATCGGCATCAGTATGTTTATACCGAAAGATTGATCCATCCATCCATCTATGCTGCTGCTGTGTGCATGCACCATTGATGACCTTTAATTCTAAAAATGAACACAGTGGTTATTTGCATTATCAGTAACACTCTACATTGTAACGTCCATGTGATGAATCTAAAAAGAAGTTAAAAAAATGCTGAGTGGTAATTCATATCATAAGAAGCCTGTTAGTAATAAATCATGACACGTTTTTCTCCTTAAAGAAAATCTTTTGAAAAGTATCGATAGCCTTGGGATTGCTTATTATTACACCTGATGTTCCCCTGGAGATCCGCCCCTGCATACTTGGTGCTCCAGGAGAACAAAGTCATGTAGGCACCCGTTTCCAAAACCAGAACCAGTTGTGACCACAAACACACTGCCAAGTTTTCCCGGTCCGGTCACTGAGGACACGTCAGGGGTGACCTCATGAGCAGAAGCCTGTTGTCTCTGTCCAGCAACACCTCATGAACCGGGCTCCACATCCTGCTGGTGTTGGCTGGTCGCACTGTCCACTGGGTTCTCTCCGAACCCACAGAGTCTGCTCCATTTCCGTCAGACAAAGACTAATGACGAGGAGCTGCTGTATCCCTCATAACCGTGTGTTAGAGAGCAAGAAAGGCTCGGAAATTACTTACTCACATAAAAGCAGGAGCTTGAGTTGCAATTACCCACATGCACCCCAGGATATGTGGAAGCAAGAAAGAGCCCTGGTGTTGTAATTCCTCCTGACTGCTTGCTTATAGTGTAGAAATACATTTCAAAGGGTTGATGACATGTGATGTTTGCAGGAAAAATGACAAAAAACTGCTATTTTCTTCCAAATGCAACCTTCCCCTCTTCTCATTTTAGTGCCACAATTCATATGGACTTTGGTGTTAGTGCATGAGCGGACAGAATGTGAAGTTTCCCATCCAGAGTTTACCTCATCTGATGGCTACTGGTGAACTGGAAACGACAGCATGGCTATTTCATATGCAATTCATCATCATGTCAGACACAGTGCACATGCAGTTCTCTTGACAGAAATGTAAGCCCATTGTTGATATTCTGCCAGTGTGTGAGCACATGTCCGAGGTCCTCTTCAGCTTTGACAGTCTAATGAAAATAAAACAGCATTGTCAAACATGCCTGGCCCCTCAGCAGCCCCGAGAGAGTCCAAAACGTGATCATAAATCACCAGCAGAGAAGAAGAAACAACATGTTATTATCTTTCCGCGGTAGCCATGCACTCGGCCACGGATGTTACTTTATAATTTCACTCAGCACAGCCATGGTGAATTTATTCCATTATGTTGCCATGAGCGCACAAGTCTTGGTTTGTGTGCAGCACCGTGTGCACGTGCATGCTTTTAAGGCCTGGGTTTATCAGCATTGCCGCCTGAATTTCTCTCAGACCAGAGATAAAGCTCATAGGCCTCCAGGCTCAAAGCCTCCGTCTCACTACAGCACACGAGCTGGATGTCATTCAGACACGGCTGCTGGAGGAAAAAGACGAGGCATGCAGGCTAAGATTAATAGCAAGAAACGCAGCTAAATGACAAGAAAATGTGCACCTTGTGTCATGTTCATGAATTTGCAAGTGTGAATGTCTGTCTTTGGCTTCTTTTTATGTGTGTGTACTTGTGCGTGATTCAGGGGTCAGAAATTATTGTTGATTGAGGAGAAGCATCAGAGATTAGAGTGGAGAAAAAAGAAGGGTTTTCAGGCATTTTGAGGGATTTGCACCCAGTATTTTCACCCCCAGATTCTCCTGTTCTTCATTCACACACACTTTCCAGGTCGATGAATGTCATTCTACTCTTAAAGCCGGCTCCACACTCATATAATCAAGGATAATTTTACCTTTCAAAAGTCCTTGTGCAGCTCTTACTACTTGGAGCACTGCTTATCATTTATTATTTTTAGCTAATGTCCTTATCCAGGACTCTTTTGTCTGTGATGTCTGTGGGAAAAAGGTTGATATAGTTTTGTCGATTAAATTTTTCAAGTATTCAAGTTGAAGAAAGAATTGTCATTGAAATAATACCTACTTGTGTTATTTTACAAAAGTATTCTCTGACAAAATGAAAAGAGTAGCAAGTAATTTAACAAGTAAGAAGAAAAGCACAATACTGTCCTTTACCCTCTTTCTAGGGAAAAAAGAAGTTTATTTGGCACTAACGCAGGACTGCACATTTTGAGTTTCTTTCAGAGTTGGCAATGAGCTGACATGTTATCATCCTCAGAATACATCAACTGCCACATTAAAAAGAGGACAATATTCCAACAATATTCCCAGTCTGTGGCCTTTTCCTTGTGTACATGAGGATTTTTCATAACTTAATCTTTTCTCTGCATGTTTGTGTTTTATCCAAACCGAACAGCCTTTAGTCGCTGAAAAGGGATCTTGTGAAAATCTCTGGTGAGGCTGAAGTTATTCAGAAAGCCTGTGTGCAGTGTTGATGTGTAGGCAGGTGGAACAGCATTTTCAGCTTGTGATAAAATATTGTGTGGTTACTTATGTGTAACATCATGGCGTGTGTTGTTTAGTCCTTGTTTGTAGGTTTTGGACAAGAACCTTAAGTCAAACCTCTAGCAGCTGGTAGTCCACTGATCGAAGCTTATTCTTCTGGCTTTTAAGTGGCCAATTTTGATTTAGGGTTAGTGTTTTACTCTCACATGTTAGTTTGGCATGTTTACAAATGTGCTTGGATAGTATTCCTGCAATTTAAAAAAAAAATGTAAGCATGTGCATTAAGGCTACTCCAAGTACAATTTATTACAAGTTGCATGTGATGGAGTAGATAACTTGTTAGTAGCCATCACTGTCTAGTTGAATATACTTGTATCCAATACAGATAGCTATACAGTCTTTCTTTTTGAGTCTGCTCCTATAATCATTCTTTAACATGGAAAAACAATGCTCTGACTTGTGTGTATGTTATATAGTGTAACTTTAAGCTCTGATTTTGTCTCCATCAAAAACATGAAGGTACCTGGCTCTGACTTCCTGCTCGATGGGCCACTTTCTTCACTGACTACTTGCTAGCTCGATCTGCAGATTGGAGCTCTCCAGGTAGTGTTCAGTGGGTTTAGACTGAGATATCATTGTGCCGAAAACAGCTTCATGCAGCTATTCCGCTGGTAGTAAACATGCCACAACAAACACACACAGGCAAAAAGATGAGAAAATGCTCCATACAGGTGAGAATTCTTTGGGTTCAACACTTTAATGTTGTTATTTATTTTTTAAAAAAATGGATGAGTGTAGGCTTTAAACAGGAAAATCTGATCGGTAATACAGTCCTTTTCAGTCCGTCCTTTAACTTTGTTGCCCCTGAGTGTCTCCAATAGAAGCTAAGTTCAGTGTCTTGCTTAAGGGCAGCTTAACTATTCACTCTGCCCTCCAGTATTCTCCACTTGTGATCAGAGAGTCATGCTTATGTGTGTATCTTATGTGTCTATGTTTGTGTGTGAGTGTGTGTCCATGTATATTACATCACATAAGTGACCAGCTCCTGAGCTCTTCCTGGTAGGAATCTGTTGCCCTAGGGTTAGGTTATAATAAGGTGACAGTTGCCTTTTTTTCCCTGCCTCCTCCTCTTCCTCCTTCCAGTAATTCCCTCTGATGTCACCCCACGCTCCCCCCTCACTGCCACTATTCCTCCAACTTGCCTCAAGAACTGGGGGAAGAGAGGGGGGCGCAGAGCATTCATGGGAATGTCAGCGATGGACCCACGTGTCGCCCTCAGCTTCGAGGGGGCTCCAGTGAGGAGGAAGAGTGCAGGAGGGTGCTTTCTAATGACAATGCAGCTCACATTCTGTCGCAGTGCAAAAACGGAGGCCACTCCTCCGTTCTCTGCTGTGCAGTCCTTATTTAAATAACTCCCTGTGTTTTTAAACTTTAAAGATACGTGCAGAAGCCAGATGTTTGCCACAGGCTTTTCCTCTAACCTGAAAATCTCTAAAGTTTGCATGTGAAATAACTCGCCGTCATAGTTCATTTTCTTATTTAAAGATTACCTTTAGGCAGTGAGACAAAATTTAGTGACATGCAACGAACACAAAATGCAAATCAGTGAAGCGAGTTTTATTTTCATGGTCAGTACTTCTACTCTTCACCTGAGAACTTTTACTGTGTCTTTTTCTCACACTTTTACTATGTACTTTTCTAATTACTTCCAACTATTCAACAGTAAAATCAAGGTTTAATGGGGCCTGCAGGGGGATGCAGTGCGGACACATCGATCTGTGAACACAGCAACATCCTTTAACATTTACTAGAACTCAGAAAGAGGCAAAGAGGAAACAAGCACCTGCGTCAGGAAAACTGGCAGAGCAAAGGCCACGAAAGGAGGCAGAAATTGGCTCCATACAGTGACAATTCTTAGCCACACCTGGTCCCACTTTTACACCCATGGCTAAAAAAAGGAAAGTATAATATGATCAACGCCCAGCCTGCTTACTGGCTGTGCAGCTGTGAAGAGGGCTTGAGTTCCTGTTGCATGAAACACGTCCCGGGTCACATTCAGGACGTGCTTTCTGAATGGTCCTTTGTTTCCAAATGTGCTGAGTGTTAAACATCAGTTGGTTGCATCACATATACAATGTGAAAAAAGACAAACTTTAAGAATTTCGTTGAGTCCGTATGGCCAGATATGACTCTTTTAAGAAATATGTCCTGTGCCTTCCCCCAAAAACCAATAATTCATTTTACAGCAGCTGAACCGGGAACATATCAATCGTGTTGACTCTGGATTGAGCAGTAAAACAAGTTATTGTTGTAAAAACATGGCTACTAGAAGAAAAAAACTGACTGGTGTTCTGTTTTTATGTCCGTTACCATTGACATTGAAATGACACCTTTTTTTATCATTTATTGAGATTTCAGTCATTTTTATGTTCAGGACAGCGATCTTGTTGGATTGAGTCTGTGCATTTCAATATCACTTTCAACACAAGTCCGAAATGATGAAATATTACATTAATGTAAAGATGACAGCAGCACAGGGTTAAACCTGCAAACAGAGAGAGAGAGAGAGATTACATGCATTGCTTGTTAATTTTGGAATTAATTAAAAATCATCCTTGATACTTTTTAGTGAAGAATTTGGATTTTTACAGAGGAGAGATTTGCAGCATTCACTCTGATACAACATTAAACAGACTGGAACATTATTTTATATTCAAAAGCATTTATTTAACAGATACCAAACATGAGAGCGCATAAGGTCTAAAGTAATAAAGTACTGAGTACAGATTTGTTTGTGGAATAGACAACAGCAAGATGCCTGACTCAAAAGTGAAAACTGACGTTCCTGTTTCACAACTTTCTATTTATCAGTGTTTTGGCCAAGTCATTATGAACCTTCAATTTTGTGCAATTTTTCTTTGTTTTACCTTTTGGCACCTTCCCTCTTTCTTTCCCACAGTGCTTTAAGGGACAATTTCAAACCTGTTGAAGTTACGTACTGCAGTAGATGAGGAGTATTATAATGTGCACTGCTGTCTTGCAGCTGTGATGTTTTGGACTTTTATTGTTGTAAATACCTACATTTCTCTAGTTGCCACCAGTGATATAATTGGTGTAATTTGCTTAATGTGCAAAACAATGTGGGAAGCAAACAGCCACATCGCAGACATGCTGTACAAAGATGGTCATTACTCAAATTACTACATGACACTTGAGGCTTGAACTTCTCCTTGGTTGTTTATTTTTTTTTACTTTTCATCCTCCACATCTCTTCCTTTCTCTCATGTAGGAGAAACAGACATTGGCGGGGTTATCTCAGTCCAACAGATGACTTTCATTAGCAACCTAAACCTCTGCCAAATTCCCACACATTATGATCATCAGCAGATTTGTCACTGTCAGATCCAACATGTTAGTGCCATCTTGGACGGGAAAGAACACATGGACATGGCCTTGTTTTAGGGAATCGACCTCCCAGGATTCACAATTTAGACGTCATTTCTTACTTAACAATGCAACATCAAAGATTGCAAATAATTTTCACACTGACCTCAGTGAAATATTGTTCAAACCAGAGAGAGATTCATTTTGTAGTTTAAATGCAAACAGACAGCATTGTATTTTTCAAAACAGAAACGCCACAAAAGTTATTAACTTCAAACTTTCTGTATAATTACTTAAAGATCTGAATGGCAGCAGCATGTAATGTAAGTTGTATAACTCATCTCTCTCTGTCATAAGACATAAACTTGACAATCAGACCTTTTATTTCAGCAAAAAGGCCCATTGCCCAGAGGAAAATTTTACTGCTCAAAGCTTGCTCTTCTATGGCTCGGGAGACAAATTTGAGATTCTCATCTCAGCC
>JAPZDY010000011.1:7821898-7834277 GCA_029783645.1 Ctenochaetus hawaiiensis
AGATTGACATTTCCTGCTAATAGCCCAAACCTCTGTAACTGCTTGTTGTAGTTAATTGTATATTCAGGCTGAGATCATTTAAGACTGTGCTGCCGGCCGACATGTGGCTTTGTATTTATCTTAATGTGCTGATGTCTTTTTAATGTGTCTTTGACAGCATAGATTGCTTATTGATTATGTACTGATTAAGGGAATTAGAGGTCACTGGCAGTGATGTAGGATTCAAGGACATTTAGGGCTTAGCCTTGACCTCTGTGGGTCCAGGTCTATTTTTGAGTTATTTAATGCAGTTTGGCAGCTTCTTTACATCAAAGTAAATGCAAATAAATCAAAAACTATTGCTTATTTTTTTTATTAAAGTTGAGATATTGTGAAATATAAGTTGTTGTTAGTAATCAGTATTGAAGCACAAAAAGAACTTCTGTCATTACACATTTACTCACTTAAGGTGGAGCTGATTGTCAATTTTTGTAAAAAAAAAAAAAAGGAAGCAACAACACACAGGCCTGTCTATGTTAGTGGAGGTACGGTGGAGCAGGTGAGCAGTTTTAGGTTCTTGGAAATCAACATAATGGAGAACCTGACATGATCATCACCCAATCTCCACCCTGAGAAAAAAGCCAGGAAAAATTCATTTCTGAGGAAACGCAATAAGTTAGAATTTCTGTGCCAAGTTCTTGTCAATTGTCACAGAGAAACGATAGAAAGTGTTCTGTCTGGAAACATTACAAACCATAAAAGGATGTGTACTGCCCAGGATAAGAAGGCTCTGCAAAAGGTGATTATGACCGCAAGGAACATCAGTGGTACCCATTTAGATCCTCTTGGCCATTAGGTAATGTTGTACAATGTGAGGTTTTCAAAAAAAGAAAAAAAGTAAATCTGTTTTGGGGTAATAGATTGATTTAAAAATGAATCCTGTTAAAGAAAGAAAAGAATTACCAGTCAAATCAGAGGAACATGGCCTGCTAGCCAAACAACAGCACCTGCATCATGATGAAAAATTGACTTTTATGAGTTAATCAGACCTGCAGTATTTTACTTGCTGTAAAGTACAAGGGCTTTTACACATTCTAACACAATACATAGAATTCTTTAGTTTCAAGGACGGCTTTAATTAAATAATATACAGCTAACTAACATAGACCTGATGACTACAGTGGCTTCTGATCTAAGTTGCTTGACATGAAAAAAACAGGTAAGCAGAGGATGGTCTTCATCATCATCTCCTTTTCTCAAATGAGCTTGGAGGCTGGTTTTTAACGTCCTTGTCTTCACTCGATGCTCTGTTGTGTATCAGCCAAATTTTCTCCCTCTCACGCCTTCACATCCTCCTGCTTCCTGCATCGCTCCCTCTCTTCCTCAGTTCAATCATGCTGTAATAAAGACACTAATAAAGAAAAACAAAAACAAGATGAGTAAAGAGCTTCCTCAGTGAGGTCTGTGCCTGAGTTGATATCAGAAGAGATGCAAGTGGCCTCGTCTCAACCAGCAGCTGTGACTTTCATCAAAGATAACCTGAAATTGGTTTCTGTGTAAAATCACATAATTCATGAAGAACATATGTGCAGGTAATTGTTTTTTTGAAATAATGAGAGAAAATATCCTTTTATGATAGGAAAAGTAATATAAAATAAAATGCAAGGTATATGAAGTTGGTGTGAATTTAGTATAGCTTACCTTAGCAAGGCTTCAATAAAAACAGTTAAACGTGTGTCATGTATTGGTCTAAACTATGCTAACACTGATTTAATGTGCTGCTACATCACTTGTTGCCTCAGTGTGATTGGCACTGTGACTAGTGAATAAAGTTTTGCAAAATGGTTTCAAAAAGTTGTAGTTTCCTTTGAGTTTGAGTTCTTTTACTCTTCTGAATCCCTTTTATCAAAAGACATTTTCAATGTTGTTTGTGTTTTGGCTAAATGAGATTTTTATTCAAAAATAAAAAGCATAACAAATGCATGATGGATGACATGAAATACCTGTACTTTGATCATTTATAAATTAAGCATAATGGTAATAATCTAGTGGTTGTCAAACTTCTCTGTCATGCTGCCTTTCAGAAGCAAAAAAAACTAAGTCCCACATGGCAATTTTTTTATTAATCATCAGCAATTACAGGAAAGGAACTAATAGAAAAGATTCATGTTGTTAAGTGAAACTCTTGCTTATATTCTCTATCATGTCACATTTTTTTTCAGCTCATCCCAACTTCACATGCAGATTTCCACATGGTTTGAGAACCACTGTCCAATAACAGAACTAATTTCATAGATTTTCTCTGAATTACTCATTTGATGAGAAATCATCAATGTTTCATATGTTTTTTATATTAACTGTTATGTTTACTTTATGTATCATATGTTTACCATGTCTACTCTCTGCGTTTAGAGGCTTAGCATGCTACTGTCTGAAATGAGTCTTGTGTAAATGGACATTTGCCTGAATTTACAGATAAAGTTTTTAGTTAATTTTAACAGCAGTAACAGGAGCAGATCAGAAAATAAGTTGCCTGTATAATCAAATATCATAAAAATACTCATAAAACAGAGGCAATGAGCAATAATTGGTTGTAAAAACCTTGTCTTGCTTTTTCATCCTAGAATTTCATTTTGATAACTGCTTTACGACTACAACTGAGCTGCACGTTGCTTTTGTTTCGGTGCTGACTATGAGCACCACTGACTGACTCTGTAGCCTTGGACTTAATGATCGCATCTTTACTGCTTGTTGTAAAAACTCAATCTAGATTTTATTTGCTATTGTTCTATCCAACTGCAATCAGTGTATTTTTTTGCCATAAGTGAAGTAATGCATCTAATTTCAAGCTAAGCTTACTCAGAGCAAAGCGATTTAATTTTATAGGGAAAATTTTGCTTATGTGAAGACTCATGACGATAAGTGCCATGAAGATTGTAAAAGTAGAGAGAAGACAGAGGGACTTGAAACTAGGAGGGGCGTATCTGGTGGTATTGGTGTGGAAAGTCCACTGTTCATATGGTTTTGTGCCTTTAGCCCAAGTTGGGAATAACGGGTCACACCCGCAGTACATGCATTCAGAGGTGGACTCACAGATCATCGCTTCCACATGGCTGGACACACTGAATGAGCACGGGAGAGGCTGTGATATGGGTGGATGATGTGTGTGTGTGTGTGTGTGTGTGTGTGTGTGTGGTGTGTAGAGTAGAGGGTGGAGAGTAGTGGGTGGAGTGGGGCCTGGAAGGAAACTAGTGGGAAGAGAAAAAGCAAAAGTCAGGCTGGCAAGTTAAAACAAATATTAAACTTGAGGGATATACAAAGTGCATTGCTTTAAGTTTCATTTTCAAAAAATATATACAGATTAAAAGTTCATCTAAACAATCTAAGACATGAAATAAAAACAATACGTAATTTGCGCACGCTTATATAGAATCCTTTAAATGGTTGGAAGTTAAGTTAATCAGTGAAAGCCTGACTACACTGACTGCTAAATAAGAACATGCTAAACAGTAGACAAAGTAGAGCTGAGACTGATGGGAACGTAAATACTTCTGCAGATGTATAATTCTAAAATGGTCAAATTTAAATTTGACCAAATAATGTCACCAAAGTTGCAAATTTATTAAAGAAAAGAGTTTAGGGACAAGAACGACTGTGCAGAGTTTATTTATTATTTTATCTGCACCAATTTCATATCAGTTAATCCAATACAGTCTTGATTAAATGGGTAAATGCAGCGACAGACCAAAACAATGAATTTTAAACTGAAGATGCAGCTGATTTATCATAAAGTTATGGTTAATTTAATGCAGTGAAAATCAGTACAACGCAGTAAAAATTGTTGCCTGGCACTGCAGAGCACAGAGTTAATTTTTCCTCCTTATGAACTGTGCTCTGTTTTCCAGAGAGAGATGAAGAGGACGGGAGCAGGAGAGAGAACTGCTCACGCTGAGAGTGACCAGGCAGTTTCTCTGAAACCCTGGTTACGCATCGATAGTGTACTTCACAACCATAATGCACTGCAGGCAGCAGGTCTGGGAACACACACCTCTCCGGGTGATAATGCTACGCTTCTTCACTGAGTCACAAACACGACAACCCGAATGAGCCTGGTGGACAACGACCCAAGCCAGACAAATGCACACACACACACCAACACACACACACACACACTAATCGCGTGACCTCTCACATCTCAAACTTGCCATCAGACACCCTGTCACCCCTCTATGCTGTGTGTCCTGCTGAGGCCTCTGTCAGCCGTGACTGACAGGATGACAGGGGGACGTTGTTGTGAGTCATGCCTGGGCTGGTGGCCTCACAGCTGGGTACCTCCAGCACCACACCTGGGTACACCGGCTGCCAGCCATGGCAGCCAAACCAGGCACAGAGAGTGACAGAGAGACAACGATCACTCACAAAGAGAGGCTGAGATTCAAAACGGGTTATTCAAGATGGATGGGGGATGTTTAATATTGATGTGTGACAGACAGTCGGACTTAAGCAGCCTGTAAGATAAAACCTGCGTAATAAGGGTTGATCTGCAAGCGATGTGCAGCAACAGACCGAAGACAGAGAGAGGACACAAGTGAAAAGTTTGCTTAAGGAGGGAATTTGGTCTGAAGCCGCAGAGCATTTTTAAGGCTGATTGCAGGATTAAAGGAATATTCAGTAAATCTAGTCTGTAAGCGTCAGTGATTGGTGGACGCTGATAGCATTGCTTTATCTCTCAGCTGTCCAAAGTGACCAGTAATGGGTGTTTACATTATGTTCAGAGTTGACTTTTTTCATCCAGCACATAATCACACAAAATCTGGATTTTTGGGGGGTAAAGAGTATCAAAAACTCTTTCTAAAGGCTCTTCTGAAATGTGAGAACTGTGCCTGAGACCTTTCTGGATCTGAAGAACGTAGCCTCCTTACTTACCTTGTTTATTATCCACTTAGAGGAGTCTCTGATGAAGCAGGAGCTATTATAGTGGAGAAAACAACAATTTATCTGATTTTAAATAGGACTTTTTCCCACAAACCACCATTTTAGAACAGATATAGAGCTAGCAAGTGGTAGAACTGGCCAACTGACATTGCCATAGAGAAGCTCTACTAGTATGGCTTTAAAAAAAAGAAAAAATCTTAGAGATAATGATAAATAAACAGATTAAACCAATTGTTCTGCAGCCAGCTGACACCTATTCTCCTACTACTGACCACTGACTAGTATTTTACTTCCTCAGCATCATCTCACTGGAACCTACAACCTGCTCAGGTTACCACAGAGTGAGCTACACAGATGTTCAAATAGTTTAGAAAAATAACAAAATCATTCATCTAAGATTCCCTAATTACCACTGACATCGTAGTTGAGCTATCAACATTAATGCAAACTCATGAGTGCACAACTGCTATTCATTTAATACTGATTAGTTTTATCCTCCCTTTCACAACTTCACAACGGCCTGTTCTTCACCAGCAGGACTACATGATGATGCACATCTACGTTCACTTTCTCTTATTAAGCAGATGCTTGAACCAGCAGCACAGACAGTAAACATGAAAAAAAACATATGTTCAGAGGTTTATGCTTGTGACAAGAGACGGTACACTCACTCATTTACATGAGTGCTGGTCTGAACCCTTCTGAAATGCCTTTCCACAAGTTTATACACTAATGTACAGTTACTTTTCCACTAAATTAAGGAACAGAGGCATATGAATGGGCTGTCCAGGTCACCACATAATCACCACACAGATCCACTGCCAGAGTTGCAGGATTTGGATGAGAACCTGTCAGACCCTTAATACAGGCTTTTGATTGGCTAATGTGGCTGCAGGGTTAAGGTCATTTTAACACCTGTTGGTTTAGCATGCTCTTGATATTGTTTTAGATGTGTTTTTGCATTTTCATTTAGACAAAGACTAATTTAAAACAATGCTTGTGTGGACAAGTTTTTTTAAAACAAAAGAGGAAAAACTCTGTCTTAAAAAAATATCATTGTACATCACAGTACAGCGAAGCCCTTTTAATGGATCATTGCTTTGAGAAAAAAAGGCTACACAGCTTCAATTAGGGTGGGTTCGATTACTTTTATATTCTGACTTATTAAATTCACAGATGTTTGAGTCCACATTACAACCCTACTCAAACATCACACCTTCACACAGCAGTATATTAAAAATAACAACTTAAAGACTCTGTATAAATTACTCAGAATTATGCTAACTTTGTCACATTTGTGCTGCCAATTCATATAAAGACCTCCTGCTGGCTTGCTGGTGTAAAACTTAATAAAATTTAATATAAAGCCCCATGAGAAGTTCTTGGCAGCTTTACACAACCTCTTTTCAAACAGAGTTGTGTGATGGTTCTGTTGTGGTTATGTTTTCTGTTTTCCGCTGCTGATCTCTCTCTCCCTCTCCCTCTCAGCAGGTCGATGCAAAGAGGCGGGGCTGATCAGCTCGGGGGGTGAGGCTCAGGAGGCACACCTGCTTTCCATCTGCATCAAGCCCTTATTTAAACAACTCACGCTCCGGCTCCGGTGCAGAACGATTGTATTCTAAACCAAGCCTTCGAGAAATCGCCTCCGAATTGATCTCCCTCGTTCTCGTGTGTTCTCAGTGTTTTCTCTTTCTCAGCATAGTGCACTGTATTTTACTTTTATATGTCCATTATTAGTGCAGCCTCTTTTTTCCTTCACACAAATTGTCAGGTTTTATGAAGAGCCAAAGATGACTGTACTACATTAACTATCTACCAGCGAGTTTTGCAGTCCTGGCTCTTTATTTTTCTAGCAGCATCGTAAGTCTAGTTTATTCCCCTTTTGGGTGATTTTCTGTTGAAACTTTGCCGTCGTGGTTTTTTGTGTTTTTGTAATTAGTTTAGTTTTTCCCGTTTTTTCCCCGCAAGGGTGTTTTTTGTTGTGTGTTTTGTTAAATAAATTCTTTTTTGGATCGACTCTGCAACTGGGCCCTAGCTCCTATTTCCTCACGTAACAGAGTTGTAGGCTACTGTATTTTACTTTTATATGTCCATTATTAGTGCAGCCTCTTTTTCCTTCACACAAATTGTCAGGTTTTATGAAGAGCCAAAGATGACTGTACTACATTAACTGTAGTTTTTGTAGTAAGTTTTTGATTTAGATCTTGAGTTTAGCATGACTGAGTCTTTTCTCAAATAATTGGTAGAAAATGAAAATGCCTGAGAGACCAGCAGACCGATGTGAGCACATTGCTAGCCGACCAAGCGATCCTTTTGTATGTACACATAAGCGATATCTCACCATCAGCCAAGACACTTACGGCTGTGAGCTCATTAATTTTTCGATGAGCAGAGACATGCTGGCAAATGTGGAACACGGTCACCTTGTTTACTTGTTTACTGAGAAGAAAAGTTGGCTCCGTTGTAAGTTTTGGGTGACATCGCCCATCAGCAGCTAATCACAGAGCAGCTGAATGTACAGTGAGAGACGAGCCCTGACCCTCCGACAGACACCCGGCCAAGCAAACAGACCTCAGATGCTGCTAATCTAATCACCTCATCCACATGGCAGATCACCTTCCCTCACCTCACAAACACACACACACACACACACACACACACACACACACACACACACACACACACACACACGCACTCACACACAGAACTTGTTGTGCCCCAGCTGGGAGTGGAGCCACCCAGACACCCAGACACAGCTCACTGGAGCAAGGACCAAACCAGCACCTGCTGCCTGACTGGGAGGACCACACACACATGCATACACATATGCGCACTTGCACATACACACTCACACATACACACACACACACACTTTTAACTGTTTTGTCTCCCAGGCTTTGTTTTAAAGTGAATTTCCTGCCCTCCTGTAAGAAATGACCTTACCCTTCATCCCTTCTGTCATTTATCCCTCCGGTTTTCCTGCTTCCCCCCGACTGAGCTCCCCATTTCCTGTCTGTTTTCCTTAACTTGTCTTCATGCTCGTCTTTAAAATTTTTGCTTCTCAAACTCGAGCATTGTTTATTCCCTTGTTCAGAAAGTCTCTTTTATGCAGAAAGATTCAGTAACACAGTTAATTTCTGCCTGTTTCAGGGGCAAGTGATTATATTTAATTAGCCTTGTAATAAGGGAATTTTGATCTCTAAAATTTGTGACTGACTGAAAGCCACTGTGGGTTTTCACAACAAATGTTTTGTTCACACTGTGATACTAAGTTGCTCAGTTTCAACACCCTCAGCTTATCCAAGTTCTTCGATAAGGGGTTTATGATGTGTGTCATCTCATGTCAAAGTATTTTGAAACTGACTTGTTTTATGAGGCGAGTTTAGTTGGACTATTGGAAGCAGGGTCCTTCTGACATTACAGTGGGGGGTGCTGTAACTCATTGAGCCCCCTTAAATATTTTACCTTCTTGAAATTCCAGAGAGGTTGTGTAGATTAGAAAATGTCACTAGAGCTGCGATTGACATAGTGATGAGTGGAAATTGTGTGAAATTTCAATTTCCCTCTTTCTTTCCCTCTTAATTTAGGTCTTTAATGTTTGTTTTATTTAAAAAAACATAATCATAACTTGACAGCTTTTATGTAATAGGCAGCATCAAAATGGTGAGAGGGATTCAGGTCAGCTGATGTTGTTTGAGTCAGTGAGAAGAAAATAATGAAGCCATCACTCAGTCAACTAACAAAAAAAAATAAGGTAAGTCAGTTACCTTATTTTTTTTTGTCAGTTGCCAAGTCACAAAACACACAATAAAGTTAAGGATGAACTTAACTGGTAGCATTAATTTTCTTAAATGTTCTCTTGATATTGTGATAATATCATCATTGTCTACTTTTTGGTCTGCAGTAATCTTGTAGAGAAAATCTGACACCTTGACAGCCCTTTTTCAGTGCAAATCAGGGTTTGCGGCAGAAGCCACAGGTTTGTGCCACAGTGTGGGACTGCCAACCCGTTTGCCAATGCAGATTAAGTCTTTGTTCTCCCTCATGGCCCGGTTGCTTAGCTCCACTTGGTCTGATCAGCTTAATGGCCACTGCAGCAGGATGTTGAGTTGTGTTTCTCCACAGTTCAGTCGGCCTCAACTTTCTGACACAGGACCACTGTATTTTTTTCAGAGCCCTCTGCAGACCGCACCACAGCAGTCCAAACAGACTATCCACATTAAAATTAATGGAAAAACTTGCAATTTTGCTGCAATCCCTGATTTGGTCTGAAAGATGCCTTAATAAAGCACATACACAGGCTTCTAACAATGAAAACTACATACAAAAACATATACAGATAATGCAATTACATTGACGAACTATTATTGAAAAAATGATGACCATACATGAGAAAAGGGCTTTCATTTTCTTGTGCCCATTCAGAAAAATGTCATCCATCCACACAATTAAGATGACACACACAGGCATAATGAGATGTGTTCTGTGCTCATGCCTTGCTGGACTGATGCTTTGTGTTTCAGTCAGTGAGCAGCAGAGGCACCTGAGCCACCAAATCCTTTCAATTATTCTCCAACTGAGGACAGGGCGAGTCACAAAAAGCAAAATAAAAGACAAAATTATAGAAAGAAAAGTGCATGATGTAACAAATGGGTCAAATTTTACTGTGGAGGCCACTGCAACACAAATATAAGTTTCAAAATTTTATTTTTACTCACTTTTTCAAAGTTTTCCTAAGGACAGTGTTGATCCATTGTAGTTCTAAATAACCTGCTTAGTAGCTAAAGATGCCATGACTGTAACTGAGGGATTTGAATTTGAATTGGAAATTGAATTGGAACAACTGACCATCAGTGACACCACATCTGCAGTCTCTTCTCTGTTCGTTTTCAGCTTGTTGCAGGCCGGAGGAGATTTTTCGGCCACTGTGATGGTCACAGTCAGTGGTCCAAGGAGAAGTTGAAGAGGTCCTGCTGAGCACACACCCGTGGCACACAGCCCTGCTGAGCACCACTGACACGAACCCTGCAGCACAGTGCTGTAAAAATCACTGAACACACTCACACACACACAAACATCCGCACAGCCCATTAGATGTCATTACAGAGCAAGGCAGGCATGTCATATCAAACAGAAAGGATGGAAACAATATTAAAAAGCATGTAGATGTAAGTGGAGCAAATTGCGAGCAAAAAAAAACATCACATTAAACAACAGGAGATTCTACTTGAAACACCTTTAAAGAAGAAAGGTAGACTTCTCCTCCAAACAGCGAGCCAGAGATCACTGATCAAACTCACACACAGGCAGGCCTGGCATTTTAATTAGAAACCTCTTGTAAATCACAGCAGCTACTGTATTAGGATCTCACTGTAAGAGAAGAACATCCTGCTGGTCATATCCTAATAATAGAAGTACTAAAATAAATCTCATTGTCCAGTACAGATATAACCACTGTCCTGATTTAACAGACCAAGGCCTATCACTCAGAAAAATTGCTGCATTTTTCAATTATGGATGAACAGAAGTGAATATTACAAGTTTGAGTCCATGCTAGCCATGCCACATTCATATTATTTTAAAAATGCCAAAATAACCATTTTCTGTTATGTAAATACCAAAACTGCTCATGTCAACATTCAAGACTTTTCTTAAAGCTCCGATACATCAAACTGGGCTCTTGGTAGTTATTACTGTGTTAAAATAAAACATGCCATGTATTTACTCTACTCTTTATTTATTGGCAGCTTGGAAATACGTGTGTGTGTGTGTGTGTGTGTGTGTGTGTGTGTGGATGTGTGTGTGATGGTGTTTGTGTGTGTGTGTTTGGATAGATATTTTAAACATAAATAATAAATAAGAATGAATCTAGAAATGGACACAAAGTTAAAGTAAACATGAAAGACAGGAGTCAAAATGGAGCTGTATGATGGTGTAAGAGACGGTGGCACTGCTGTTTATTCTGAAATGCTTGTCTGTCATTTAATGCTAATTTCATCCATATTAATGACTGAAAATGACAACAAGAACCAAAAATGTCAAGCTGATTTTGGGTCAAAAGAGGGCAGAAAACATTGCTTAGCAATGAGAAAAATGAGGAAAAAATCAAAATGGCTAAACGAGAAAATGACACCATGATTTATCACCTTGAATCAGAAATTTCTCTTAAGATGAAGATCATTGATAAGAGATGATTAACTAATGCCATGATGGCTCTCATGAAAATTCAGTAATGCAAATGCAGTATGTGCAAGCACGTACGATAAACCAGCTTGGTTTATGTGCTCGGTTGAACAAGTTGATAGTTATTTAATTCACATTTTTACAGTTAACCATGTAATTTTAAACCCAAGTCTTTTATTTAATTATGTTTTCCTTTGTAGTTATTATAGCAATATTTTTTCCTTCCTTTAAAGCAAGGTGTGGGGTTCTCTGAGCAAGATCTGCAGGAAGTTTGAGAAGTTGTAAGACAGCTTATTGGGACAAGAAAACAGCATTCTGCACTTTCACCCATGTAATTGTCAGTGGTAGATATATGAAGCTTATTTTGGATATTTTTTCACAATTCAGTACATTTTAATGTCAGTTAAAAGGATTAATCCTAAGTATTCTTTTGCCAGGAATGAATGCAGAGAGCCAGAGATGTACAGGCAGTCCAGTGTCCCTCGTAGCGACAAAGAGAGACAAAGCACAACATCATGAAAAAGTACGTTTTAGTCTGTTTGTGCAGTAAACAGCTGAACCAAACAGAGTCGACTCTGCATGCCTCTCTGTGAAAGTCACCTCCCGCCACTGGTAGAACTGTAGGATGGCGGTGCAACATGGTGGACTCTGTGCATAAGAACCTGCTTCCTCTGTAGATATTAATAGCTCAGTCTATGGTCATGAAAAGCACAAATTTTATTTTTTACTGATTGAAAAAGCACTCCAGTTCTGCCAAAAAATCCCCTTAAATATTCCAACACTCTGACATTGAGTCATCATGATATGTCAGGACTGTGTGGCTGTCAGCTGTGTTTTTTTTTTCCTTTAAACAATCTTGGCTTTTGATGAGGCAATACTGCCGGTTGGATGCATTGCAAAGGAACAAGTCATTTATTGAACAATAGAGCTAATGGAACCTTAAGGGGCTGCTATTGATCAGCGAGCTGCCACTCTTTTAGACTAATGTGATCAATAATTCAACCATGGCCTGAAAAAAAACTCATAATTGTGCCAGTGGCGTGGCACACACTCCTCTGACTCCTTTTGTGAGAAATGTGAGATGTGCACCTTCCTACAAAACATTTCCATTTGGGAAACTGAAAATAAGCTGCATGCTAGGTGGAAGCTATTAATACGCCATATTTATGGCAGAGAGAGCACTTTCCTATGAATGACAGGCTGTTCTTCTCAGGGAGGAAGGAGGTCCTGCATGGTAAAATGGTTTTTGTAATGTGATGGGGGGGGGGGGGGGGGGGGGGTT
>JAPZDY010000011.1:7883336-7902096 GCA_029783645.1 Ctenochaetus hawaiiensis
ATAATAATAATAATAATTATTATTATTATTATTATTATTATTATTATTATTATTATTATTATTATTATTATTATTATAAATAAAGTTTGAAAATTGAGATTAAAATAAAATTTTGTATCCTGGGAAAAATCAAAAAGACAATTAAAAAAAATATTTTAAGCAACTGTTTCAACCACTTTTTATAAAGCTTTTTGCAAGGAAACAAAAAAAGGCATAATCTCGAGTGAGAATGATCGAAAAGCAATTTTTGGGGCTCTTTCAGTTGTTGATTTTTGCTACATGGCACTAATTATCCTCCATACTTTTCTAGTAATGTGATTTTGTACTTCCTGATTCTCCACTTGGATCAACGGGGTCGAACATGTCTGTCTTTTTACATAAAAGCTTTCTTAAGATCATATTAATACTCAGTGGGACTATTAATAGCATATAGCCAAAAAATATCTATAATGAAATCTTTACAAAATAACAAATTACTTGGTAAACTAACTACTCAAATGGTTTCAGAAACATTCTACTTTTATTAAGATAAAAAAACAGTACATTTAGTTCTTAGTCCAAGACAGAAATATTGAAATGTGTTTTTCTCTGCAGAGCCCAACATGATTATAGTGTGTTTACGAGCTGCTAATGGAAGAGGACTGAAGGGCTGTAATGCCTGTGTCGCAACATAAACACTCAGTGGCACTTTGATGGCACTGTTTTATTACAGATTGCATTCGTAAACAACAGGAAAAAAAATCTGAACAATCTGCAGCTCTGGGCGCCTCTTCGCTGCCCTCAATGCTCGCCATGGACCACATCTGTGATTCAGTGTTATGTGGAAAAGCAGTGTGTGATAAATATACAGGACTTCTTATGGAAATCTCATTGCTCCATAGACGTGACAGTGGACTCATAAGGCCATGAGAAACATTAGGATGCACTGTGTGTTGCGCTGGCAGCCCCACTGACCCTAATTTATAATGACTCCATTGTCTTGGGGAACACAGACGTATATCAGGCGTAAATGAAGTAGGACAGGCACTTTAGCTGGGGAGATGAGGTGATTATAGCTCATGGATTAGTCTGGGTGAGGTGGATGATCAGTCCGTCGTGCGTGTACATACACACAAACACACCTATGCTGAAAAGAAGTGTGCACTCATAGGCACACATGCATAGCACACAGACCTGCAGGTTCGTGTGTACAAGTCAATGCATTTACAGGAGACACACATGCATGCACAGACGTATGCATTGACCTCCCCTCGACACCCAAACAAACACAGTGTGAGGTGGATGTACTGTAAACAAAGCCCACAGGAAGGTGATCATGATGTTGTGCAGTCTGGGTTCAGTTTGCTCACCAGTTTTTTCAGGAATTCATGGTGTGTGTGCAGGTGTGTGTTACTGTGGTTTACATCTTTAGGTGAGTTAAATGTAGACAGAGGATTCAAAAAGACAGATCTTATGTGAATCCAGGAACGGTTTCATATTGGAGGTTAAATAAGTCTAAGTAAGTCACCTTGAAAAGATTTCCTTCCAAATGAGCTTGGTCCAGGAAAGTCAGGTTAGTGTTCAGGCTTAGTTTCAGTGCAGGATTAAGCGGTGTTAAAACAATCTGTCAAACTGTAACTGAGTTTTCTACATGACCCTTCTCCAACAGTTCAGTTTATCAGTCAGTTTGCATTTTATGCTATGTACAAGACATGTACTTAAATGCATTTGTACACATTTTGATGTATTGCATTAGACAGTGCAAAATTCAAAAAATACCTCAATTTTGCAGAAAACATGTTTATGCTCACTGGAGGTTGTGAGTTCTTTTCTTAAAAAAGAAAAGGAGTGAATGGTCTTTCCAGGTTTCTTGGCAATTTTCAGAAAGCTTTTTTTTTCTGGTTCTGGACCTCTGCTCTGTTTATTACAGCCCTGGGTAACATAGCCTATACCACCAGCGTCAGTCAAAACCACACTAAGATCCAAAGCAGGAGATGGAAAAGGAAATTAAAATGCACCTAATTCTGATTTTTTTTTCTGTCTGCATGTGACATTTTAAAAGTTCATTTCAAATTCGATTTACAACTGGATGAAAACACGGCTAATGGCAACTGAACTTTTATGTTAGTAAAGCCTGAGGTAAGTGCTTTTTCAACACTGTACTTAATTTTAATCTATTTTATATAGTTAGCTTTAATAATAATACATATGGTGTATTCAAATGTGTATTTAAATGCATATAAAATCAGATGGTGTATTTGGTGTATTTTCACCATGTGCTCTCTCTTAAAATGTCACATAAATTTCAAATAAAGAAACAGACTCTCGGAAATCAGGTTAGTTAAAAATATGTTAAGGGGGCACAGCCACTCCACTATATAAAGACTAGTATACTACTATATCAGTGGCAGTATCCTGTTTTCTTGCTATAAATCACCTGTCTGGGGTCCTGTGTATTTACACATGTATTTCCTGTGTATATCCTTACTTTAACAGATTTACTGCAGTTGTTATGCGATGAAAGCTCATGCTACTTATACAAGACTATGTCGCCTTGATAATTTCAGGGTTTAATTAGCTTTTGCTTGTAATGCACTACTTTTTTGTTCACTCTGTGCTGCCCTAGTGATATCTTTATGCCTCAGTTTTCTTCACTGTGAACTGATAGGACTAGTGCTTAATGTCTCCGGTCTGTGTTTCAAACTCATGAGAAAAAACAGAGTTGGCATCATCTGATTTAATCAGCTCTGACTTTGGCTTTATGAAACAGTTTGATCCTGGTTCACTTTGTCACACTCATTCAAGACTTTAAATCACAGGGAAACAGTTTTCAAACCTTCAGGTCTTCTCATGCATCTTTGAATATATTTTTTTCATAATGAAGCTCTGATTAAACCCTGTACACAACCTGCCCGGCACTGACCTGCAGACAGAGACAGTTAACTCTAGAGAGGCCGAATGTGCAAAAGATAAAGAGAATTACATGCATGCAAATTATAATGGGCCATGTTGGGTTCAAACTTTCTGAAGTTACGTTGCTCTGAGGCAGTATTGTGAACCATTGAACTCCTCTTCCACTCAGTCTCAGACGTTAAAGCTGTTGATATGATGTTTAAAGCATTTGATGTGATCTCTATCCAGTTATTTTCTATTTCACTTCACTTTGCAGCTGATCACCTCAGAGCTTGCGTCTTGGTAAAATAAAAAGCCTCATCACCTGAAAACCATCTACTCAAGTGCTGCTTCTGTAATCTTTTTTTCATTTTGGGCTCTAAGAAACTCCTTTGCTCTGAAATGAGTGTACATGCTTTGGCATTGGTTTTAAACAGATGGATAACAACCCTGAACCAGACGAGACGGAGATCAACAAGCTGGTTCAGGTGGAATAAATCAGGCAGTTTGGGGACAGAAGCCACAGTTTGAGGAGCGGCAGCGACTGTTCAGTGTCTGTAAAGTTTACAATCCTCCTGTTGAGCCCAGCGGCCCTCAGACGAGCTTCCTCAGTGGTACTGTTGTTATAAGGAGGATTAGTTCGACTACCAGGCTGAAGTTTGTCTGCATCTGCGCTGACTCACTAATGGACAATCTCCTCATTCCACCTGGTGATGTTTATGTATCCTAAATACTTGTAATAATTCCATCCAACCAGAGAAGCAGTTCAAATGTTCCCTTCTTTAATGAGCAGTGTATTGAATTCCCCTAAAAGAGACCCTGTGGATGCTCAGACGATCCATGATGGTTTTTCCCATGACCACCACTATGTGGCGCATTGAGTCATGAACCCAAAGCACTGCACAGCACACTGAGGCTTTACAGCCCGGGAACCTGAGGGGGGCAAAGTTGTAAAATGTATGTGGATAAATGTGTTGCTAATAAAAACGTTTAAAGAACATGAAGTCATAGAGGAAATAAAAGCATTTTTGCTTTAATGCAGACAATAAAAGGCTTGACTCTTTTCGGGCCATTTATTGCAAAATGGAAATTTTGTTTCCACCCAAAGGAGTGAAAACTCTGCCGGCTGAGAAACTTTGAGTATTAAAACTGTTTTAAAAGCAATTTTGCCAGTAAAGGAACTGTTTTGGATCCAGCTGCGGCCTGTCTTGACGCAGAACAGAATACCACATTTATTGACAAGATAATTAATGCCAGTAAATTAATTAAAGGAGTTTATTTTCATTGAAAACAGCTGGAATTTGGTTATGGCTGGTTCAAATAAAAACAAGTTTATAGCGTTTGTACTGGACAAATGTTAGATGGTGAAACTTGGAGAGATTGAGATCATTACTACTTAATAGTCATTATTTAAGTGTAACTAAGTTTATCCAGTGAAAGCAGCTTGTTTGGCAGCAGCTTTATGAACGGATCTGGGTCTGTCTGCCGGCCTGGGAAGCGCACATACCCCCCAGGAGGAGGGACGTTGTTTTTGAAAGCGAAACGCCCGTCATTCAAAATCCAAGCCAATGGGGCTGTGAGCAACCGTGAAACTGTACACTGCAAGAAATGTCTGCAATAACAGCGGCCGCACTCAAAGTCACACACACATGAACTTGATTATGACAACATTTGCGTGCGTTGGCCGGTGCCATGATTTCCTGCACAGATTGTCTGTTTCTGGCTGCACTGATCTCATTTGGAAGGATTTTCTGCAGCCTCTGAAGATGTAATGCATCGCAAAGTGGAGACAAAGCGGAGCTGATCCGTCGATCGATCCGTTTGCGTAAGACATCATTTGATGTGAGGAAGCGGGGGAAGATTTCGCTTTGCTTTTATCTGCAAAGGGCGGACATTTTTTGCAGTGTGGCCCGGCTTACACAGTAGGAGGGAGGAAGGGCGAGAGATGGCTTGGGGGGGTCGGAGGAGGGGGGGCTGGTCCGGGAGAGCATGGCCGCAGGAGCCACCGTGCTGCTGACTCGGATGGTACCTTCACATTGATAACAGCGCCTCTCGTGCCGCTCGTCTTGGGACGTTTAACCTGGAGATTGTGTGCGTTAACGCGCGGCGGGGACGTTTGATTTACTGCGTGCGTTGTTGCTCGGCGGGGCAGAAGCGCTCGGGCAGCCTGAAGCTGCTGGTTTAAGTCTTCTTCTCTCTGTTTTTTTTTTTGGTGATTTCACAGCGAAGAGGAGAAAAGAGATTTAAGAGCTGGTGAGAACGACGGCACAAGGACTGCGCTTCTGCTCAACTGGTCTTTGCGCTGTGGAACACTTCTTTTCTGTTTTGTGTACATGTTTTTTTTCTTCCACAGCGTACGCAACGTTGCCTCCTCTCTGGGATTTTCAATGCGAGTTAGAGAAACTGTTCACTGCGCGGAGCGGAGTTGAGACGAGCGAAGCTTGTTCGTGGCAGAGATACAGTGGATTTTCACAGTATAAACACTAAAGTAGAACTGTGTTTCATTCAAGCGAGTGAAGAGTGAGCGTTTGGTGCAGAGTGATTGATTTGATCTGTCAAAGAGCAGACCGAGACAAGAACCCACTGTTTTAAAAGAAGAGAAAGACATTTGAGCTTTAATTTTGTTGGAAACATCGAGAGAGTGGCTTCGTCTGTGTGGGAATAAAAAGCCTGAAGTGCACTCTCTCCTCTCTTATTACCATCAGAATCTTAAAACCTGATCCGGAGAAGGGACTCTTATCAAACTGGTTCATCGGAGTTCCACAGCAAATATGCCGCAGGTGGAAATGATCCTCTTCCTCATCCTCATCATTGGGATGTGTGTGTACGGCCAGGACCCGGCTTCCAAGGTGGTGTCCGACCGCTACGCAGTCTACTGGAACCGGACGAACCCAAGGTAAGCAGCCCGACAAGCACGCCCGCTCTCCCGCGGGGGCGCACCGGCACAGAGGGGCTTCCTCCGCCCGCAGGAGGCGGCGGACTTCACCCCTGAAGCTGCGCTCAAACTGCTCTGCAGTAGTTCAAGTGGTGTGTTACGGATGTTACAATCTGCACAAGCTGAGTCTTATTTAAGACATCACAAGAGTTTAAAAGCAAAACTAATCCACTCAGAGGAGTAGAATAAATAAATAAAAAACATTACTGATTCTTACAGTCAAAAAAGGATCCACTTATAACACCAAATTGGAACAATGCCTGCAATGATGTGACATTTTCTTTGAATTATCACACACATGGCATTGATAAATTGAGCAGTTGTTAGGTTCAGACTTGACTGCAACCTTTATTTGCTGTCTTCATAGTTGGATTGATGTGATGAATATAGTTCCATAATCCTCCGTATCTGAATCATCTTTGCAATCAACTGTACACCCTGAGCGGCATAAATCATTCTTGACAGAAGAACAACGAGGCGTTTTCACACGGTCTGTCCGCTATTACGCACCTTTACGCGCTATTACGCATTAATGTTCAGTGTTTGCTCCACGGTCAGGTCAGAAACGAAATGCACGAGGAGCCTTACAAGCGCCGGGAGTAATGTGTATCTGTGGAGCTGCTGCGTCGGCTGCTCTGAAATAATGCTGAGTCTCCAGTCTGCTGCCATCGATCGGAATTGACAGGACTGTTTTCGTGCCAAATGGAGACTCATCCTATGAGACTTTGAGATATTCTGGTCAAGTTCTAGTTTGTGTGATTCATTATTAATCCGGTCTATCACAGTGACACTGTGCCTTGCTCAGAAAGTGCTGATAAAGTCTATGCAGTTGTGTTGGGTGTCCAAAAAGCCGCAGCTGGAGACTTAAAGTTGTTTTTTGATTGTAATTTTGCAAGTTTGCATTAAAAGGCTTTTCCTTCAAGACCCAGTCATCGAAGTTTAAATACCTAAGTGATGTTCGGCTTATTAAACTCCCTCTCTTGCGTGTGTGTGTCACGGCACCTCCCTGGGTGACTCAGTGCCCCACTCCTGGCACACGGGGATATAATGAGTGTGTGTCACTTTGTTTCAGTTGGACGGGAAGGCTTTCACTTCTATCTGGCGTAGCAGGCTGCAGTTTCAGCATGAGTCAAAAGAAAAACACAAACAGAAATCATGTAACATTCGCTCAGTTACAAGAAACTGGTTTGTTGGGCTTCACAGGAGTTGAACTGACATGATGTTAATGATACAAATGCAAATGTGGTGGTGGTGGTGGTGGAGACATCAAAGGCTGATGGAGTTCCTGCTCAGCTTGACAGACAGACAGACAGACAGACAGACAGACAGACAGACATCAGAGGCTGATAGCGGCTCTCTGTCCCGCTCACAGGCTGCAGGTTCTCTTGTTTTTCTCTCAGCCCTCGAACATTTCCCAGTTCCCAAGTCTGGTTTTCTTGGTTGCCATGCTCCCCCGTCCAAGTGTCCCCCCGCCACCACCTCCTCCACCCCTTCTCCCTCCCCACCCGGCCCATGCTGGGGTAGACAATAAGGGGGTACACAGGGGTATTTCAGCTGCGGCCAAGGCACAGCGTGGTGCTCGGTCTTGTGAGAGATCCACACATGCTGAGGTCACACACTTGGTAGTAACAAGGCGAGTTGCGGGTTAAGCAGCACAGAGGAGACCGTTGTCAGGGTCAAAACCGGGGCAGTACCGCCGGCCATGGGGCCCGGTGACGGCCCCGGCACGGCACCCCGCCTAGGCTTTGTCTCTGCAGAATGGAGGCTAAATAAATGAGTAACTCTAAATGACTGTCTCCTTTTCTCATTCATGACTTTAATCTAAACCTGACCCGGGCTTTATAATGTAAGAGAGCGCCATGCTTAAAGCGTGGGGGCCCCCTGACCCTTAGCAGAACCTAACAGTATTCCATACAAGCTCGCGGGCCTCGGAGTCCTGCTGTTTAATGTAACCATAGTCAGTATTGGAGCTCTGGGAACCTGCTGAGGTACAGTCCTAACTTCCAGATGAGCTTTCTTACCCCCCTCTCCTGCCTCCTCTGCTGCATATTTGACCAAAGTGGGGAAAAACGGCATCCGGAGCAGCAGTCCATACTCAGCCATTCATGAAATCCCCTACAGGAGCTGTGGAATTGAAATGGGAAGTGAGTCGTGAAAAATGGAAATGCGATGACATTTTCATGTTTTTCTATTGTTTCAAGGGGGCCAAAAGGAGCCTCTCTGTAGTTTAGATAAACGTGTGTCTCTGTTTGCTAAGCTTTCATCTCAGGGAACCATCTTCCCGCGCTGATGCTTGGAGGTGATTAGGCTCAGAAGAGCAGGATTCTGAGTGGTGGAGGAGGCATTTACCGCCCTTAGGATGGTTCGGCTTTGCCTGGAGTTTGAAAAGCTCCCACACTGACAGCAAGTAGCTGTGTTTGTATAAGCTGCTTAATGAAATTAAATGAAACTCCAGTATCAGGGAGCCTTGTTAGAAAGAAGCTACCGAGACACAATTGATGTAATGACTCTTGGTTGTTTTTTATGCCAGATTCCTCTGAAAAGGCTTCATATAATTGTGCCATTTTGGTATTTATCAGTCAAACGTAATTCACTGGGTACAGAGGCTACAGTGTAATCTTCTGCATTGTTCAGTCTACTCAGAGTCAGTCCATTAGTCAGCGGGTGTTATGTGTGTATGCTGTGCACAGAGTAAATGCAGGTTTTGAAAATCTGGCAAAGCTCCTAATTTGGATCTAATCCTGAAACATGTTGGCATTTCACTGGAATCTGTATAGAATATGTGTCAAAACCCTGCTGTGACTCCTTTCAGGTGAACACCCAGCATGCATATTATAGTGGAAGAATAATGAAGAATAATGCATAACAGTATTACATTTCTATGGTCATTTTGGCATGTTATTGATAACAATATCTGTGATTTATAAGTATTTTTTTCCACCTTCAATAAAAATATCCTCTATGAGGGTTTATTTAGTTGTTTTAAATGAACTAATCAATGCTCATAGATCATTAGGAAGCCACTTGTCCGAACAACTTTTATGTTGCCGGGTTGCATTTAAGTAGACCCTTAAAAAAGACAGCTTCTCCTCCCGACGTCAGACAAAGAGCTGCAGACCAAACCCATTTATGAACTACTCATTGACATTTACAGCTACAGACTCCACCTTAACCTGAAGGCTTACAAGAATGGGGGAAATCATAGACTACAAATTTAGCAATTGAATAGAAAACTCTGCATGTGGCAAAATACAAACTGAGCTGTGGATAAGAATAATGTGTGACTGCTGTTACACTGTACCGCCCGAATACCCACAAGGGACTATTCCCAGCATAAATTAGTCAACAAGTTGTAAGCAATGTTTATTAAATAATTTTAAAAAAGGAAAATGTAAATTTTAGGTCTGATTTATTAGCCATTGTTCTGTATTAGTTTCTAGAGCTGTGCTGAGTTGTGTGAAACCTTGAATTTTTTGTTCATAATGTTAACATTCGAATTTTAAATCAGCATTTATTGCAAAGACTATCACATGGCCTTATAGTATAGAAGGAAAGAACACCAAAAGTCACAGATTCTAACCTAATCTGGAGTAATCAGAAGAGAAGAGAGCTCAGAGGATTTTTCTTAACTTCTATCATCAAATAATCATGTGGTCAAACCGTGTGAGTAATGCAAGGCAAAAATTCAGCTTTTTAAGGAGGTAGATGATGTCATAAAATGTGACGACAGATGAGGCTTCATTCCAAAAACCTCAAGAGAAGCTCCCAATGTTGAGAAAATGACATTTGGTATATTACCGAGAGTTACAGCATATAAGCCTTTCAAAAAAAGAATTTGAAAGTAAATGCAAATAGTAGTACATAAAGGGATATTAGTACTGGGGCAATTCCTAATAAAAGGTTATTAAACATCTGTATGGTATTAACAAACTATTGATAAAGCCATGAGTTACAACTTATAAACCCCATAAAAAACCCTTACATACAGCCTAATAAAGCACGCCTCATTAGATCAGATCAAAAGAATCAAAATGCGTGGCCCTTTTATAAAATGAAGTGTTCTCAACACATTTATCAGTTATTTAAAAAGTCATTTGTAACAATTTATAAACCTGCGTAAAGTACGTTTTATTAGAAAGAGGCACCAGGACCAAAACCACCCAATGAAGACAAGAGATCAAGCCTCAGAAAATAAAGTCGGTGGTGGAAAAGCTCATGTAAGAAAAATGAGCCACAGATGTTCCTTGTCAGCTTCGCCGTCTGTGTCGGTAACCAATGATGGAAGAAAGTGTATGAGTGGGGTATTTACTCCTACTCTGACAAGGAGCTATTAGTGAATTCCCTGCTCACCAGCTATTTAGCTGCTTCATTAAAACCCACCCGGGTCCATATGGTCCTCATGCAGGCGTTGCCGTGGCCCAAGGTGTTTATTTGTTGCTGATAGGTGGGATCAACAGAGAATCAGGGCCGAGTTCCGACCCTAATCTCTCAAGCTGTTTGTGTCTTGGACGCCATGGAAACTGATACCCCTCGTCATCAAAGAACCTCATTGGGTGGGACTAACGACCTGACAGCTGGGGAGAGAGGGATTCCAGCGTGTGGGGAGGGCACTGTCACCCCAGGGGTTTTCTTTAATCCCTGATAATGCCCATCCAAAGCTTTCCCCAGCAGATGCACCATATTTCACCATAAGACAATCAAAGAATCGTCTCAGTGGCCTGTGTTCATGTTTGATATAAGTGTGATTACTGACTTTAAAACCTCTCTGATGATCCAAATGGTCCCTCTCAGTGTGTGGATGTACTTGTTTTTGGTCGAGATAATGCCTCAGAAAGAGAAGAAAGCTCCTCACTTTGACACTTGTGCATATTTCTTCTCATAGCAGAATGACGTCCGCTATTTGCTTTTCTTACACTGCTCTCTTTTTAATCTCCACTTAAAGAAACAATGCACCATTTTTCACTTGGTGGCGGGTTGATGTTGTGATAGTTTCCCAGTGGCATTGTGAGTTGCCCCATTTGCATTGTTCTCAGTGTTTACCCTTGCTTTCCCCTCTCAGCCTTTTCCCGGCTCCCTGCCGCTTGGTTCCGCTTGGATTAAAAACGGACACAAAAAGGCAACCACGTCCAAATATTGACTGGGTCTCAGGACCGCAGCCCTCTCCCAGCGCAAGCACAGAGTGCCTGAAAGGCCGCTATTGTTCCGCTCGTACTCAGCGGCCCGTAGCCGGCTTTTAGCTGTGCAGAGAGACAGACTGAGAAAAGGAGGAGACGCGAGAGCTGCTTGAGGAGAGTGTGCATAAGTTATCTGAGGTGGGGAAAGGGGGGAATATAACAGGAGGGACAACACAGTCTTGGGGGTGAGAGAAACTTCCGCATAAGAGGCCAAAGGCTATGACAGGGGAACAGTGTCCAGGCTGCGGAGTCCCGGGGTGGGGTCACAACCAGTGTTTCCACCCTGAGGAAGTGACAGTCTTAAAAGGCATCAAAGAGAGAGCTGACTGGATGTGATTTCCTGCAGAGAGGGTTCAGAAACTATCAATAAACTGTGGATAAGAGGCTTCTTATCCGAGGTTTACCTTCCATTTTATTACAAAGTGCTGGAGCATTAAGCGTCCTCGCAGCACTTCAGGCTCTCAGTGCATGAAATGAAAGGGCGTCATATCACAGATGGAAATCTCTCTTATTCATTTTTCTCCTATCATGTCAGTTTGCTACAACTCTGGAATCAGTTGTATCATATCGAATGTACTTAATAAAACTGAACCTTTGGGTCAATTAAATCATGAGATTCATATACTCAGCTTTCTGCAGAAGGGGAACAGTTGTCCTGTGGAGGCGCCCATCATTCCTCATGCTCTTGGTGACCCCGCCTGCAGAGAGAAGCTGCCCCTGCCCTCCCCTTACGCTGTGACTAATAAGTTGAGGCCCTCAGGCTGCCAGGGAATGATTGACAGCAACTAGTGACGAGGGGATACTAATATGTGTGGAAGGTTTATTGGTTTACGGCAAAATTTCTCTGCAGCTCTGGAGCAGCAAATGCACTGTGGTTACTTGTACTGCAAGCTGATGCTGTTTCTTCTCTTTTGCAACTCTTTTTTGCAAAAGAGGTACCATCTAAAAAAAAGTATTTTATTGTTAATTTTTGGGCCATCAAGTTCTCGCTTTCCTTTAAAAAAAGCAGAACATTGACCAGTGCAGTCTGATCACTTCAACCTTCCAACAGACATCAATTTTTTTGTCAGAGTTCTGTAGAAATCGGTGCCAGTATCCTGAAAATAAGGAAAATCACTTAATTTGAATTACAAAAACGTAACCTTGAATATTTAAAAAATTACATAGCCAAAGTCAGACCACACAGTCTCATAAACATGTGTTTTTTAAAAATGAACTTGTTTTAGGAAATTGGAGAACTCAGTGTAAGAATCACGAAAGGAGTAAGATCGAACAAAGCATCAGAATCAGGAAAAATCAAACATGAATGTGGGAGTTCTGCTTAAAATGTGTAAGAAAAAAAACAACAACAGTGAAGCAACTGTCATCTGAAACTAAATAGAAATTAATTTTTTAACTGAAATGAGTGAATAAATCTTTCCATGCAGCACAGTAACTTGACCTGCTTTTGCTTGCAAACCAACTTGTTTCCAGAATCTAATAAAGCTCAATGTCCTCTTGATCTAGAAAATTAAAAGTAGCTAGAATTAAAAAAATAAAAAGTCTTCTAGCACATTTTCATGATATCAGCCGGCATATTTTTATTGATTTCTAGAATCTTGAAAGAAGCCAGAATAAGGAAAACTGCAGCACTGGAATCCTTTTACTTTGAAATTAAATACAGTAGCATAAGACAAATTAACACTTTAATGTAGAAAATTCATTGAACGTGTCTGAACAAATTGAAAACAGGCTGAAATATTCTTTCACTTTTTTAAGGAACTAAAGCTTGTATGGTTTAACAGTAGCTGAAAATGACTTGGTCCGGTTCACTGTGATACTGTGTGAGTTTGGCATCTTGTGTTTGATATGCGCGACAGTCGATGGATTAGCGGGAGACTCTTCAGGCCTGATCTCACAGTCTCACTCCGCTGCACAGAGGTTCACTTTTCTGCCGTTTTAATCTTGGTGGGGCTTTTTCTTGTGTGTGCTGTTTAAATGTGAGTGGTGAAATGGCATCCCCTGTGTCTTTGTAGGCACCGGTGAGGGTATTAGCAGAGAGGCTCTAAGGGGCTTAAGAGGTCAGCCCTCCCTTTGTGTGGAGACACAAAACACTTCCTGTGGGACCCTTCACCCCTCTCTGTTCTTCCCTCAGAAAGCCAGGCCCTGCCTGACCATTCACATTAATCAGCCTTAGCCCCTAATGACTGCAGTAAAGCTTCTAAAAACTGCTTCCAAAAAGGCCCTAAAGAGCCACTAAGCTGCTAACAGACTGGGCCAGGCTGCTGCTGTTCGGAGGGCATCACACAGTAGCAAAGATAGCAGGAAGGCTGCTTGGCCCTCCTATAGTCTGCTCAACACCGAGACATAATGAAACAGGAGTTTGTGAAGTTTGCAAGTCTTTCTGGAGTTCAAAAAAACAGTGAGAGTTCGTCAGAGAAGGCTGCAGCTGCAGGAATGTGCTTCTCATGTTCTGTTGGAAATGTCTGCACTGTAAAAATCACAAATCTCAAATGGTTTTTCATGTATGAAGGAACCCAAAAAATTCTTTTTTCAGTGCATTGAGATTATTTGTTTCAAGCATTCTCTGCAGACATAAAGCATTTTTCTTGATGCTAGTGGAAGCACTGGCCTCATTCTATATTTTTTACCGTTAAAAGTTTTTTAAAATACGTTGATTTGTATCTAAAACAGTTTCGAATAAAGTTGCATCACCATTAATATTTTTCCTGTATACTTTTAGAAGTCATAATAGACCAAATGACTTCGTAATAGAGATTTTTTTCCCCCAAGTATCTTAAGTTAAAGGTGCATTTCTTCTCCATTCTTCAGAGTAGAGTATAAAGGAGTCTTCGGTTCAGCAGGACTGAATGAAAGCTGGAAGAGAACAGAATCAGCTGAATCAGCTGTATTTTTTTCCTACGTATTTGAATGACTTCAAAGTGAGTAACTCTTATCATGGTTATTAAGCTTAATTTTGGACTAAAGCTGTCACTCTGTGGTTTTGGCCTGTTAGCTGTGATGGCCGTGGCTCTGTTATCCTGACAGGGGAGGCTTCACTCTGCTCTCTGCTTTAAGACAAATGGAGGTAATGAGAAAATTGGCACATCAGCAGATTGAAATCATATACGATCACAGTCAAAATGTAAATTGGCTTGAAATATACTCTTGATAAAAAGCAAATGTGATCATTTTGACAGCGGGGGCCAAACCTCCAAGAAAATGTTTCTGGAATTATATTTGGGTCACTGCGGTTTTGGAGGGAGGCCTGAAACAAAAAGAATGTGCGCCTCCTCATCAGGGCGATATTTCCTGATTTTAAATGGCTGCTGACTTCTAGCTTTCTGTGTATCTTGGAAGAAATTAGACAAAGCTGGTGTGTGAGCACATTACTTTTCCAGTCAAGGTTTGTGAATCATGTGTGATTCACAGAAAGATGAAGCCGTCTGAGCGGCACGTCCGATAGCTAGTTTTTTGTTTCAGCCACAGAGAAAAACCAAAACATCTCTCCGATGGAGCAAAATATGTTTGTGGGAGACACTGCTGCTGCTGTGTGAACGCTTTTGTCTCTTAAGTTCAAATGTCTCATGTAATCATTTGGGCATGAGGGTTTATCTGATCATGGTTTGGAGCAGTGTTTTTGGTACCGCAACAGAGGCCTTTTTGCTTATTTTGCCGTTTCCAGACTCCCTTGGTAGAAAATACTGAAAGGACAAATGTTATTTATCTGCGTGTGAAGAACAGTTGCTGTTTCATGAACTTGGTGTGACTTTGCGGGACCTTTCGTGTGGCTCTCTGGTCCGTTGAGACTCAAAGTGTTTCCTCCTGTTGGATTCCAGCACACTCGGTGCTTTGGGACCAATGAAATATTAAAAAAGCCGTTTGTGATCTCACGATAGAGGCTGGACAGACCTTCACACGCAACCAGGAGAAATCCAGGTCAGAACCGCCATGACTTTAATAGAGGGGTCGACATTGTGTCGACTGTTCTTTTTCTTTTTCACAAATTCTTTCCTGGCTTGTGTTTCTTCGCTGATGAATGACTGCGATTAAATTGTTTTTGGTATTTTATCATCACACAACTTGAGTTGCAGGGTCATTAATGGAAATCTCAGACTGCCAAGATCTGTACTCTTTCCATAGACGTGGCTGGCTTCTCCTCCTTTTTGCCTCTTCTCTGTGGTGTGTGTCGGGGCGCGGAGCACAGGCAGCCATTTTCCAAAATCGACTCCATTTTGAGTCAAGGAACAAAAGTAGGTTACGAATGCTGGAATGCGACTTGAGCATTTCTTGATCTCTCCTGATTCGACACTCAACTACTGCAAAAATGTTCCCTTCTCATTATGTCATTTGTGTCGGTAAAAGTACTCATTTTTAACTGTTATCGACTTCTTTAAGTCTGGTTTTCCTTAAATGCGACAAAATTTGTAAGTCAAGTTAAAATATTTCTTTTATTATTGAAGATCGGCTCTCTTTAATGATTTTCTAATACATTTAATGATTCTTCTTCTGAATTTTTGTGCACTGAAATGCTTTACTGTTCTCTAATTTGAAAATACAGGCATTCTGTTTTAGAAATTATTTTAAATTTTTATAGATTACTATTTTGGAAGTTAAGTCGCTGTTTTAGCACTCATTCATATAAGGAAATGTTATGACTTTGATGAAGATTTAAAGGTTAATTCTAATTTTGTGAACGTTTATTCTCATCTTGCCATTTAGGATTATCTGAAGAGGTTGATAGATAACATTTGAATTTAAGGGCAAGCAAAACAAATCCCCATCTTAAAACAAGCAAAATAATCTACAAATGATACAAATTTTCCCAGTATCCAAGAAAAAATTCTTCCCGTGAGGTATACAAAATGACTTGATAACAAGATTTCCTGTAACTATCACAAAAATCAGGCCATTACAAAAAACTGTTGTATCTTAAAACCAGTCAAAAAACTTCAAAAATTCAAGATTAAGGTTCTGGAAGCCACATACTGTTTTAATTTAGCTCAAGTCAGAAGTCAATGAGACATAACTGCTGTTTGTTTTTGTCTTATCTAGCTTTTAGCTTTGAGATTGGTCTGATTCTCCAAAGAAAAAAAGCTGTCGAATTTTCTCAAGACAGACATTTGAGATATGTGTTACAACAACAACACAACTCACTTTGCAAGTAGTGCAAATGTCCCGAGACAAGATTATTTTTCTTTAGATAAGAAAAAATTAAGTTTTGGTAATCCTGGCATCAGATTTTATGACTTAGTTGAGTTGTTGAGGTTTGTCTTATGGCCTTATTGACCCACTAACACAATGACAATGGTACAAGCTGCCATGTGTTTGTTTATGTACAAGCCTGTAGATGTGTGCCATCGCTGCTGCCCTATATGAGCTGCTACCTTGGCAGTCATATCACTGGTTGCAGCAGCATCACGGTGGGAACGTGTGGGCAGACGCTGGGAGCGCTCGTGCTGATGATCCCTCTTTTATGTCTTGGCTCCATCAGGGCCCTGAGTTATTCTAGTGCATAATTGATGGAGGAGTTAGAATAGCAGAAGTAATGCGATGAGAGGGTGCAGCCAAGCGGAGCGAGAGATCGCGTGCGTGGGGCTGCAAACATTGCAGGGGACGAGAGGAGGGCATCTGGCGTAACAGGTCCCAGCGCTCAGTCGACACAGAATATGTCACCGCCCCAGCCAATCGCAGCCCTCCTCTTCCCCGCCAATCAGATGTCTCCACTTGAGCGGAGTACTACGTTTTCATGAATCAGACAAGAGGCTTCTCAGTTATCAGCGCTTCTCAGAGCTCATGTCAGCTCCTATCCCTTCTTATTAATGATATTAAGGCTTCAAGTTGATTCTGATGTGTAATTGAGATAATTACATTTTTTCCTGGAGATTCCACTTTGACTGGAAAGGAATGTTGTAAGGCACCATGGGGTAGTTTTAGCCTCAGACAGCATTCTTTGTTCCTGTCGTGGATTCTGAGGTTGATTCTGTGGTATCAGCAGTGTCAGGGTGGGTATCACACCTAGACGAGCACCTACAAAGGCAAACTAATGGCCCAACAAGCCTTTATTGTCTGTTTAACAAAAGGGACGAGGTTACAGATAACCTGTCGTGTCCTGCTTCAAAGAGACTGATGAACTCTGTGGTAACAAATACAAATCAGCAGGAGAGATGGGTTTCATTCCCCAAACTTGCCCAAAGTTTCACTCTGATTTAAATTTCAAAGTCATCAAAAAATTTGTCTAAAATTAACACAAGCAGTTACATGAAAAACGCTTAGTCACTGTAAAAAAAGGTATATATGAAGGATTTTTCCTGAGAATGTAAAAAAAGGAAAGCGTTAAAGGAAATGGAAAACAAAAGTTGTAAAAGAAAGACAAAAATGCTCAGTTCTTGGTCCCACGTGTATTATATATTGCACCAAATGAATATCAGTTCATTCTAGAACTGATCTTATTTTAGCTGTTATCATTTTTAATACACCACAGAACACTGTAAAAACAACAATATGAAAACAAAAAACATACTTTCACTTTTACTTGACTTTTAATATCAACCCTAAAAATCATAAAAACAGCAGAACTTCCGCCAGAGAAAGTGAAATACTGTACTTGTGTTCAATAAAAACTCACTAAATTTAAGAAATTTTCCCCCAAGAAATATCAGTCAAAAATTCAAGAAAATAAGGCTTTAATGTAGTAAGTGCTTAAAATAGGTTTGTTTGTGCAGGAAAGCCAAATAATAAAACTTATTAATGGATTATCTTCATTTTATCTTCATTTTTTCTCAATAAATGTGTTTTTGGAATTTACCAATTTGAAAAATATGATTGTTTTTTGCCCTCTAACTACCAGAATTTTAAACAAAAGAGTTTGTCTCCTATCAGATAGTTCTGTATTCTGTGTCTTAATATAAAGAATGTACCTTGGATCCAGCTAATAGGAATTTATTGTAATTTCACGGGCAGTGTTTCTTTTAATTATCTTGCTGCCGGCGTAATGAAGACAGTAAGTTGTTCAGAGTTTTGTGTGTGGCTGCGCAGACAGTAGCTCGGCTCTGAAGTCGGCTCTGAAACACAGACCTGTCCAGCAGAGCACTTAGAGGCCACTCGACCGGGACTGCGCCTATTAAGATCATAAAATCACGCTCATAAAGATGTTTTATTTGTTTCCTGAGTGTGGCGGCTGCTTAGGTTTCCATCAGAAGTCTTTATGGCCCAGTGCTCATATTTCTGTCTCTGGATGAAGGTGACTGTTAAGTTTTAGTGAACTTTTGTAAGTAGTAAAAATCTGGTCACCAAAAGTTCACTAATTATTTTTTTTCCCTTTCATGAAGAGACTAAATTTTTTTTACACAGAATGTGAGGCTTTGGAGTGAATATCTATGTGTAAAATGTTATTCTTATGGTCTATTTTACAGGGAAAAAAACACTTAATATAATTAGATATTTTTTCAATTTATGTTTAAACATTAGAACCAATAATGTTGAGTTAATCCCAAATGTAAGCGTTTTATTAATAAACTCAGATTATTTTTTTCCTTATTAATTTATATTTCTCTACTTTCATTCATTTTGTATGGCAACATTAGAACCAATGTTGAATTAATCCCTAATGTAAACGTTTTATTAATTAACTCATTTTTTTTATCTTTATCAATATATATTTCTCTACTATCATTCATATTGTATGGCTTACACATTTTTTTTTTTTTTACAATATTTTGTTATTAAAAGTGACTTCTAATTTTTTTTTTTAAATACAAATAATTTAAAAAATTTAATTAAAAAATAGATTTTTTTACAT
>JAPZDY010000011.1:7971900-7986462 GCA_029783645.1 Ctenochaetus hawaiiensis
TTGGCAAAGTAAATGTGTTCTGCACAAAATGGCAGCCAGACCATAATTCTGCTGTTGCAATGCTGGACACGACAAGTAAAAAAAAATAATAAATAAAAATAAAATAAAGTCTGGACCAACTGATTCAGACATTTGAGTTTACACCTATAGTTCCTGCAGGTCATGTTCAAAAAGCCTCTGTCTCTGGGGCTACTTTGCCATTTCTAGGGACTTTGCCACATTTTCAATCAGAGTGTGCTGCTGGTGGAAGTCTGTGTTATCTGCCTTGGATGGATTGAAGCCGTGATCTCTGAGTGGAGGAAAATCCTTTCCACTGAATATTTATATCTTTAGAAAGTACAGAGAATCACCAGAGACAAAATGATAAAATAATGGTTTAAACTGATGCAAAAGAGGCTGACCTATCCTTCTTTTTTTACCCTCAAAGGGGTCATGCTTCATATCACTGGATCCTACATTTCCCAAAATGCAACTATATATTATCATTCACTAGACCCTCCCTAAGTGGGAAAATCCCTTTTAAACATCATGCCCTGAGTTTGTAACTTCTGTTATAAATTTGTAGTCACCATATCCGAACCAAAACTACTCTGAAGACATCATTCTGACATCATCAGGGTTTTTTGTGGCTCCTTGAAAGTTACAGAGAGCAGTTTTCAGTGGTTTACGCAGGCCTAGTAGTACTACTTATGACAAGTAAAATAGTGTTCATGTGTTAAAGTAGCAGAGTTTCCCTTTAAATAAAAGCATTTACACAATAAAAATAACTCATCTCAAGTGAAAGTGCTGGAATGGGCATTTATTTGAATAAAAGAGTTTAAATATTAAAAGTGATAATACTGGTACTAACAGTGAAGTTCTGTTTTAGTGTTGTGTGGAAATTATTGTAAGATAACAAATATTGATAATACAAAAAAAAAGAGAGAAAGAAAATTTCCCTGTTAGATGGAGTGGTGGAAAAACAAGAGAAATATACTAAATAAATAAATAAATCCCAAAGAGTTGGGGCAGCAAAGTTGGAGAAAGCAAATATTGTCTTCATAAAACATGATCCAGTATCACAAAAAATCAGTGGTAGTTGGTGGTGTGTGAGACAGTGTGCTGTAAAAGCTTGTGCACTTTGATTCTACCTGTTCAACTTATTTAAACACAACACCAACACCTGATCAAGGCATAGAGTAAATGAGACATAGGCAGCATTCAACCTTTTACAAGCATAAAAACACATTTCAGGCTTACTTATATTTCTTTGACATTTGCTCAGGTGCTCATTGAGAAAAAAAAAAGTTTGACTTTAAAGTAATATGATCAGGACGTTCTGCATAGCATCTTTTTTTTATGGTGCCTACAGGCAGTGACTTTAGAAAATGTGTTTTGAAATAGATTTAAAAGTATGTCAGGTTAATAACATGGTGTTTGAATATCATCTGCATTGTAAATGGATTTGACATAACTGATAATAGTCTTTCAAGTAGCTGAAGGCCACCTATATGAGAGATGGATGTGATTTGTCTTGTGTACCTTTAGAGAAAGAATAAGATACACAGCTAAGGACCGCAACTCCTTCCTTTTTTTGAATCCTTTTTTTTATTTTTTCCATTTTGCATTTTGCTATTTCCACTGTAAATTACACTTCTCTTGGATTGCTGAACTTTGCCTGAAATTCCTCATCATATAAATAGTTACCCAGCCCACATTATCTAATGAATAAAAAAATCAAATTAAAACTTATAGAAAAAAATTGTCAAATGAATTTCCAGCATGAAAATATTAACTTTATTTTCTCTAATTCTGCCTATTTTTTTTATTTTGTTCAGTACTGCTTTTTTTCTTTTTCACAAACTATTTTCTTTTAAAATATGAGTGAAGGATGGAGGAAAAACAGTTTGTAACCATAACTGGACAAAAGTGGGGAATAAATAATTAAATAAATAAATAATTAAATACATGAATAGATAAATAAATAAAAAATTACAATTAATTAATCTTCACATGTCATGACCAGTGAATCACAGCTACCTATCATGAAAAAGTGAGAGCAGAATGAAAAATAAATGGTTTTGAGATGCTGTTTATTATCAGATGTTCATTATTAACACTATATTCCTTTTTTGTATATTATGGCTATCCTCCTTATCTGTATATTATGGAATATCAGGCTTCGGTTTACTAAACCCGGGGGTTTTAGGTGAAATAATGCCAGTAGTTCATTCAAATTGCTTTATTTTGTGGAGGTTTTTTGCCAAGTAGCTCTTAACCACCCAATGTACTGAAAACAAGCACAAAAAAACTCCATATAGAACTCAAGTCAATCTAAACACAGATGTTTTTGCTCAAGTTAGAGGCTGTAAAATTTTCCTTCGCAAAGTACAAATGTGCAGAGAAAAAAAAAATTATATGCATCTGAAGCATAGAAATGAAAATAAGAACATAAATTGAGTTGAAACTTCACCTTTTCTTTAGTTTCATGTGAGCAGATGTTGGATTGTGGGAATGTCTCAAACTGGACTTCCCACTGATAACCAGTCCCCTGTTATCTGTGTTTTGGGTCTGAGGGAAATATATCTTTCAGAAACCTCCACATCCTGCTCTCTGTACTCTACTTACTGATTTTGTGGCCTCATCTGTGGTTGTGTGAGCTGTGATATTCAGTGAACCTTAATGAATACAGTGTCGAGAGTAAACAGTTGACATGTAATCAGTGTTTTCCACCTCTTTTCTGAAGGATACAATCAGTGTTTACCCGTGTGGGATTCCTCGTATGTTTAGACTCTTATTGTAAGATCATGTAGGATAAATCCAGGAACCTTTTCACAGTGGCAGGATTAACTGTGGACATGCTCACTGTACGCTCTGCTGTTAGATCAACATGAGGCAGCAAGGTTGCTGATTATCATGATTACTTACAACACAGGCCTTCAACTCTACTAGAACAACTTTTTCTGAATTAAACAAAGCCTTGATTTAAGCATTGTCAAGAGTTTTTGAAGGGCTTCATTAGCTGCTTACAATATTTCAATACCCTTAAACTGCTCAAAGTTTAGAGACATGCTTTACACTGGGAAGCAATGTGACATCATAGGTGTGTTGTGCATGAGCTCATTGCTGATCATCTGTATAATCCTGCATAAGACCACCTGAGAGAATGATGGAGAGATGAGGGCTGTACAGTGAAACAGCAAAAGCCTAGAAGCTGTTTTCTGTCTTTTTCTCCATCTGAAGCACGTCTCACACAGCAGACGCCATAGCAGGAGGTGCCAGGCACGTCACTTCCATTAACTCAGCTGCATAGAAAGCTGCCACCTTGAGAAAATGTCAGCTGCAGGAAGTTGAGGCTGGTGGTCGCTGTTGTTTGGTCTGAGAGAGCAGGAGATAAAGTGCAGGCTGACAGCAGCTGCAATGGGTTTGTTTTTCCCTTCCTAAAGATACACTGTGTCAAAGTATGAGGACACTGTCTGCTGCTTTCTGTCTTGAGCTGTTTTTCTTGGTTTGTTCAAGTCCCCTTAGTTCCAATAAAAGGAAATCAGAATGCTGAAGCATAAAATGATACTTTTGTCAGTGTGCTTCCAACTTTGTGTCAACAGTTTGTGTTTGACCCTTTCCTGTTTCGACAGGATAAGGCACAGAGCTCCATAAAAGATGTGGTTTTCTCAGCTTGGTGGGGAAGAATGAGACTGGCCGGCACAGAGTCCTGACCTCAACCTAATCAAATATCCTCTATTACTAACAAGATGACCCATTACAAGCAGCGCCAAGGGTATGAAACATGGACTTCCCCTCTCCTGAGCGAGCATATTCTTCTCCTCCCCAAATCAGAGACAACCTCAGTCCACCTCAAACGAGAGTGTTTTGAAAGTCAAATGTGACAGTAGTTGATATTAATGGCTAATTAATTTACTTCTCTGCATCCATGGAAAAGAGATAACATGACAGACACAGGACTGACTCCTAAGTGGGGCTGTCTCATTTCTGAACTGTCTCTGACCCGATCCAGCACCCTTTGGGATCATCTGGAACACTGACTGTGAGCCAAACATCACTAATCTTCTTGTATTTCTTACTGTTCTAACTTAGCCTTATTTCCAGTAAATTTCTAGATACTTTATCTCTTCAGGCCCCATAAAAAGTATTCAGTGAGACAATCTTAAATTGCTCATTTGTAATGATGTGTAACTGGAGACGGAGGGTCTAAAGCTTTGTTTCCCTAAAAGGTTGGTTGTTATGTTTGGTTGCGATGTTGATGTTTTTAACATAATTTTGACCGTGTGGTGTATTTAGTTCATAAACCTTAATATTCTGTACCTGGAGCAAGCAACACACATCAAATGGCATGGCAACGTGGGAGCTGCCTGAAATGCACTGCACTTGATAAATCTGCCAGAGCATATTATACTAGTGAATTCTCTTTTACAGACTCCTTTAAATCAGTCTTTTTAATAACCACTAAATTAAAATGAAATAAATGTAATTAAAAAAAACACAGAGGGAAAAGACTGCACAGATGACCATATTTTTACAGGGAAAGCTGTAGGTTTGTCTGTGGTTTGTCCTCTGATTCCCAGTCAGATCCAGTCAGGTCAGAGGCATAGAATTGAGTAGTCTTTCCATCTCCACCCTCTCATCCAAATGTGATTACTTTTGGTTTCTAAAAAACCAAGATGGTCACAGCCATAGTGCCAAACTCGAGGCTTAAAAACAGTAATCAACAAACCAGCGGGTGACATCATAGTGGCTCGTCCACTATTTATTATACTGTCTATGGTCAGGTGTCTGTCATGTCTCTCAGCAAAGTCATAGCCGGAATTTTTGGCTCTGTGATTCCCAAACCTGACAAAGTGATCATCATGGAAGGCAAAGACAAATTGTAGTCTGTTTCTGAGACTAGAGAAAATTAAATGGATGGCTGATGGATGTGGGTTCTCAGAAAGTTCCTTAAAATAAAATATATTAGAGCTTTGGGAATACACTGACTACCACCAGTGTCAAAATGAGAATCAAGCCTAAGCTGAACAGACACTTAACAGACCAGTATGTCACCAGTTTACTCTTTCTAATTCATAATCCTTCATTTCCCTGATTAATTTTCCTGTCATCTTGCTATTAAAACGTCTCATGTGGCTCGTGTTAATTTGATCTCAAGGGGGGAGCCTCACGCAATATCTCTTATTTAACTCCCAACGCCTTCTCTTCAAACTTTTATTCCAGTTCTCTTCAATTTTGCTGAGGGCTCGAGCAGATGGAATTGGGTGATGGGGCCGCAGTAAATGAATCATTTTGGGAGCGAAACATGATATCAACAGCCAAACAATCGTGACACCTCTTCAGAGGGGCTGACCTTGGAGCACATGGCAGTGCAGCTGCAGAGCCCCACGACAACCCCATTTCAGAAATCATCATGGAAAATCATGTCGGCCGTGTGTGTGGACAAGCGAGGGACAGGCTGTGCTAAACTCCCCCGTATTCCCATAATAGAGACCACACAATGGCATGCCGGCCAATTCTCTGCCCCACTGTTAAAATGAAGCCCTATTCAGTTTTATGTAGGCCATCTGTAAGTCTACTCAAACCTAAAAATAAAAAGTGAGTGGAAGAGAACACATTCATCTCGCTGTAGATGGCTCCGAGCTGAACGGGATCTCTGAAAGGAGAGAGCTCAGGCAGAGAAAACACACAGAGCACGGCACTATGATTGACTCAGGGCCGGTGATAGAGGCTAAATCTATTATTCAGACACATACAGGACTATAGGGTGAAGTCCATACTTTAGAAAAAAAATCAATACCTGTGAAATGGCCTCTTGTACTAAATATTAAATAGTAAATATTAGTCCTGTCAGTCATTAATAATATTATAGAATGTTAGGATATTAGCTGGTGCATTAAAATCAGTGAACCTCAGTGTCATTCTGTATAAACAAAGCAAGAGTCCTTACTGCTGTATTTTGCGTGATGCTGGCTTTAAGAGGGGCCAGCCAAAAACATCTGGTGCAAGAACAAATGTCCAGGGAGGCAAAAGGCTTATAACAAGGCATACAAAGGGGGCACATCATTGTTGGCAAGTGGCAATGTAGTCAACACTGAATGTGCCCACTTTTGAATACCTGCACGTGCCTGATGTTCAAAAAATATATGTTTATGAACAAAACAAAGATAATCTGACCTGCAGAAAACCAACTCTATGCACAACAGTAAAACAATTTTCAGGAATAAATGCTGCCCATCTGTTTTAAAATAGCAACCTGCTGATCTTTTTAAGAATCACAGCTGATGGTGAACCATGGTCGGTACCACTGATGTGTCCCGATAATTTCCTCAAACTGCAAAGTTAGACTAAACTAGCGGTGCAGGCAACCAGGTATAAGGTCATATAAATACACAGTTTGATATTCAGTGTTGTTTGATCCCCAAACAGCAACACAGCTGAACACCGAGATACATAATCAGCCCATACAAGACAACAAACTACCACTGTGCAACGTGTGGCCTGCTGTTACTATAATAACCTGCTTGGTTACTGTACACAGGCAAAAAACAGTCAACAAAGCAAGTGGCAACAATAAAAACTATTTTCAAAAAACACTAGGTAGACATCTATGCTAAGCCTCTTTCATCACAAATAATGAATATAAGACAACTTACCAGTGATGTCATTTAGCAGCTGTTTAAAGGCAACATAGCAGAGGTGTCACTGAATCCATTGTAAGTTAGCTTACACGAAATGTCCAGTGACCAAAACGTCCAACATCCAGAGCAAATTTTATCACATTTGCCTTTATTTATCTCATCTTCACTTCACTGTCATCATCTTCAAAACTGTTTTGTTGCATGCTGACCATAACATGTAAACACAGCTAGCTTCATACATCTAGCTAACATTTTAACATTCTTGGCTGGTACTGAAGCCAGCAACAGGACACTCTGCAGATGTGCAGAGTTGAGCTGTGAGAAAAATAAGAGGAAAGATTGTAAGTGGAACATGAGGCCACAAGATTCATTTTCTGCTCTTCCTCTTCATGCTTTGGTGATCCAAAGGCATTTCCTGCTAATAAAATGTTTTTATTTAGCTTTCTTGTCGATTTGAACTACAATGGATACCAATTAGAGAGATCACACAGCCTGTCTGTCTGTGCTGCAGATGATTTTTATGACCAAATTTCTTTCTTTTTCTCATCAAACAGCTGTGCTAATTAGATTGCTAAATTTTAAAGGAAATAAGAAATGAATTAGACTCTAAGCATTTTGTAAGTACGCTGACTCACAGGTCACAGTACTGGTAATCAGAGCCAATCACTTGACAGCAATAACATTCTGCTGTGCCTCTTAAGTGTGATTCATGATTTCATTACACGCACCTCAGGTAGCTGGAAGCAGATAGACCATGAGGGAGCAAAGTGAAAAAAGAAAACTGAATAATATATAATACCAACATCTTAGCTCAGCTAAGCTAAGCTTACCTTTTAGCAGGATTAGTTTAGCTGCTTATTTGAGACTTTACTGCCTTATTTGTTGGATAAAAAACTTAATTTTTAAAATGCCTTCTCATTGGTTGAAACCAAATACAACCAAAAACATGGTGGCCCTGTGGGTTATAAAACACAATGACATTTCACAAAACACTTGAACATTCCACAAAAAACAGTGACATTTCAAAAACACCTTAATGTTTCAGGAAAAAAAAAGTTCTGAATTTTCTGAAATAAATTTTGAAATGTTGTGTTTTTGTGAAATGTCGATTTTTTTTGTGAAATGTTTTTTGTTTTGTAAAATGTTAATGTGTTTTGTGAAATGTTGTGTTTTGTGAGATGATGTAATGTCGTCTGTAATGTTGTTGTGTTTTGTGGAATGTCATTTTGTTTTTGACCTTCAGAGGTTAGACATTCCTATCACTTGACACTGTCACTGCTTTTCAGATCAATTACAGATGGCAACCACACAGTAACAAAAAAAATACTCAAATAAGAAAAGGTCTCATGCAACAAAGAAAAGAGGTTTGCAAGAACATTGTTCAGTTTTAAATTTCAAGTTCTCCAAACCTGTTACAGAGTGTATTCAGTGTGTAGAGGGCACAGCTTCCCATGTCAACCAAAAGTCAGTTGCTGACTTTGAAAATCTGCTTCTTTCACACATTTAGAAGGTTTTATTAACTTTCCTTAAAACCATGTTGTGTCTTTCTAGTAGTTGCATGACCCTTTGATAGATACGTAAGTAGGTTACAGTAGAATTATTAATAGAGGTAATAAGGGTTGATGTATTTTACTGTATAGATAAAGTGTTGAGTGATTCTGATACATGTAATGGCTCATTATTTCCTTCAGCAGAGTGTTACAGTAACTGTTACACAACAACACCATGAAGGTAGAACACATGGGATAATATAGAGCTGCAGGCAGCGCAGAGGCAGGTGTTCTCCCAGCCCGGGGCCTCAGGTGGCCACCTGGCACATGGGTATAGACACACACACATACACACACACACACATATTGTATGCAGACACACTTTTCAACAATGTAACTGCATAAGGTCCCAGGAGCCAGTTCTCAGACAGGGCAGCTCAACAACACACACATATACACACAGTTGCTGAGGAGATAACCTCCGCCCAGGTAGAATTAGCAGAAAGTGGTACAAACTAACTGGAACAGTCACAGAAGCTGTAGGAATCAAATCTGGAGCAGCTAGTTGTTGATACACTAGTAACTCTGACAAACACAAAATCGGCACTTTTAAATATTCGGAGTGCCAAGGAGCTTAAATTTGACTAGCTGTGTGAGTGACAAAAAGGTGAACGTCAAAAATCGGAACATTTAAATATTGATGTCAGAAATCCTAAACATTCTCGAGCCCTCCTTCAGATTAAAGAGACATCATTGCTGGCTTGTTGATATTGATTTCCAAAGAAAATGCCAAAACGATTAGTTTTCTGAGAAAACAAGCCTGCCAACTGTTTGCTTTTTTCAGTTTGTTGCCAGGCTGGGTTTCTTGCTTCCTCAATTTGACCATTGTGATGGAAATCTGAAGATGAAGATCTCCTTGTTTATTATATTAAGCCTTAGTAAAAAGTACAGATGATTCTGCAACTGACCAATGAGAAGGAAGTTTCACTGGAGTACTTTACGACAGTTTGTCACGTACACAGGTTGTTAATGAGGCAAGCTGGCTTACCAAGAATCAGTAGGTAAATAGTTCCTGTCTAGTTTCTGTCTTAAAGCAGAACTGAGAGTTTCTCGGGACTTTCACCGTCTGTTTTGGTACATTCTAACACCATGCTACATGTGGCTGATTTAAGGGTGCAATCACACGTGCACATTTTTATAGAGGAATTTTCACCTTCTGTTCACGTCCAGTTTATGTAGGGTAAGGGAAAAATTCACCTATGAATAAACACTGAACATTGATTAAATTTAGTCCGGGCAGGCAAAAAAAATCGTGACAGTGTCCTAATACTTACTTAATGCCAACTGAACTGGTCTATCATGTATTTAAACAATCTATTGGCTCATCTTTGTCACTGGCAACTTACATCACTGTAACCCCAGTTCCATTTTTGACACCTGTGTTTGTTCTGTCTCATGCTTTTTAATTAGGGTTGTTTGGAGTTTTAGTGCATTTATTTTCACTATAATACGTAAACAAAACACTAACAGCCTTCAGGTTCTTAAACAACTTGACAGGCCCTTTTGGGCCAAAGAAAACACTGGAGGAGTCAACATGAGGGGAGGAGGAGGTTTTGCTTCAGTTTGCTGTGCTGTTCTGGTTAAAAATGTTCATTCCCAACAAATTCATCACGAAACAGTCAAGCATTAGTTTCAATGCAACACAGTTTAAACACTCTTAAAAGAAAATTATTTCCAACATTCAGCCTAACATGAAGCAGTTTTTCAGAGAACATATATATCTAACAGCAGACACATATGTATACAGTTTACGAGAGAAAGTCCTCATACCACCCACACAGTGGCTGCATTCACAGAGCAGACACCACAGAGGTCCTTTAAAAGGCCCCACCTGCTGCCAAACAAGTGCACTCATCACAGCTGATCACAGGTGTGTCTGGAGAGTTTAACTGTTCATCATCATGAACAAATACAGAGTGTTCCTCTTAAGACTGACTCGCCACCTTAAATAATCAGGTTAAATACCATCTCCAAAAAATTGTTCAGTGTACAGAAGGAGAGGAAGATTAGTGTTATTTTTGTGTTTAGACCGAGATAAGTAGTTAAAAAATCCAGAAAAGCTCACTTTGTGGAAATTATTATTTAATAATATGGATAATTAACAAAGGAAAAGCATTTTTGTTCAGGTGGGTAAACTATGTAAGTGTGTTTATTTTTATTGTTTTTCTTTTTTTTTATCCCATTCAATTGGACTGTATGTATAAAAGAGTATAAAACTCCATTTGTTTGTTTAGCCTTGTGTTGCACAAGGATGAATAAATAACGGTGTCCCTCTGTGTTAATACCCAAGTTTTGGGGGAAAAAAGTAAGTGTGACACAAAAAAAAGTCAAAAGAAAAAAGACAGATTCTAAGCCTGTAGAAGAGCTCTGAAAAGCTTTTAAAGAAAGAAAATAAAGAACATTTCCTTTAAACAGATTTCACATAATTTGTGATCATGTATTCTAAACAAATTATGCACTACTATTTCATCTCTTTTGAGGACTTAAGATACAAGTTTTGGTCTCAAGCCAGTTGGTCACAAGAGAAAGTAAATATGTTAAGCTGTCAGTTGTCAAGCCAGCTTAGTTGCTTTTTCTAGTTAATAAGCAGCCTGACAGAGCAGGATGTTACTTGGATGTGTCAACACAGCAAAAAACTATGTCAGCCTCTTTTAATTTGGTCTAATTTAACTTTTTTTTTATTAGAGTTTGGAGCTGTAAGATGGTGCTTTTGGTCAATTTGTGTGTAACTGCAGTGATTTCATAGAAGAGAACTAATTTCCCTGTGTAATGTGTAACATTTTTTTTTTAAAATGTGTGACCTCTGACAATGTAATCCTTTCACTAAAAGTAAAATGTATTGATTCCTGAAGTATTCTGTGTCCAGTTTTGCTACTTGTCAAAGCAGACACACACGCACACACACACCTGTAATTAGTTGCTCACCTGCGTGGGTGGGGCTTTTTTTACATCCTGTCTGTCTCTCGCTCTGTAACACTCTGCCATGCTGGTGGTTTTCAGTTCTTTATTCTCGTAAATACCTATATGTTTGACACACAGATGTGGTGAAATCCAGAAGTTCTTCCTGTTTTCACATTTTTACAGTTCATTTTATTGCTTCTTGCAGCTGGGTCTGCTGTGCTCTTATATTTTGTTGCAGACAGCTTTTTAAGCATAAACATACCACCATGAAACATATCTGTTATGGCTGATTATTGTAATCTATAAAACAAAAGGCGTCCTGGCAGAACTCCTGTTAGGAAAGCCAGAGGAAGATGCATCTTGTTTGCGACCAGCAAAAGTAAATTATTTAGTCTTGTTATAGTATGACTGCCTGCTGTGACAGTACCTACAGTGAAGCATTTTAATACCAATAATTCTTATAGCCGTGTTCAGTTTGTGTTATTTCTTTCTTTGTGTCTGAGCATCAGAAGCTGCAAATGTTCTGAAGAGCAAAAATTGCGTTTAAGTCTTAAAAAGTTCAGTGAAGTTTCGAATAGGAAATATCAGGAAACACAAATATTATTAAAGGCCAACACACTTTGGCCCAGACTGAAATAAAAAAAAACAAATACTGATTAATTGCCATGATTTTTTTTATATAGACATTTATCTTCCCCATGAGGAGGAAGGCTAATGGCCTGACCCTCAGACTTGTCAAAAACCACCAGAAGGTCCAACTTTTCACTTATCCAGTCAGTATCTTTAAATATTCTAGATAGATTGTCATGAATTTTGGTCCAGACATTGAATCCATTCCAAGACAATGAATCTTACAAGCTCAAGCGATCCAATAACTTCCTCTCACCCCATCACAGGGTCAAAATTTCCATTTGGTTAAATTTCTAAACTCCAATTTTACCTAGCATTGTTTTAGGTATTTAAACTCAGAAAAATATTGTTAATCCAATTCACAGGGGAAGAAAGTTCCTCAAAAGCAAAATAGAGGAGAGGCTCATTTGCATCAATCAGCATTTTAATATTGCTATTTATTTTTTAGTTTTATTTTTAAGATTATTATTTAATTTGAGTGGAATATTCTGCTTTTGGTTAACATCTTGGGACCAAATTTCTTTTTTTTTTGCCTTTAATTTGTTATCCCTTGGTTTCAGTGTGTCTTGTAACTTAATGAATAAAACATTTTAAAACAAATATTGTTGAGGAAGAAAATTAACAATCTGCCTGACATGGCAGCGCCTGTAATTAAGAAAACAGACCTCAGAGACAGTGGAAGCTGGATATTCTCAGACATTATGACCTCTGCCTCATACACACAAAAATCTTAACCCACACACTCATGCACAAACACACTCACACACACAAAAAAGCCACAAAAATCCGCAGACAGACAGGAGCACGCTGAGCACACCCTCAGCTGGTGTTTGGTCTCCTGCATTCTTTCCTTTTGTGAGCCGCAGTTCGAGTTTCCCCCCTCCTCCTCTTCTCCTGTTTGACATTCCTTCCTTTTATATGCCTTTTCTTTGTTAATTAGCCTGAATGTTTTTATTGCTAGGCTAATTAGCATAGCTTTAGAGTGAGGTGACACATGGTTCTGTTTCCCATGCTACAGTACAGTGTCATTAAGGGCCTGGGGATAAGGAGTAGTTGTATGGTGGCCCAGAGACGCCTGCTCTCATGGTTTGATGGATGTGTAATGGTGCTCCATTCGTCATGCAGCACCATTAAATGCACCACTCGCAGGGCTGTACGGGTCAGGTAGAGACGGCCGATTAACACCAATGAAAAATGAAACTGCATTTACAATTTTTGTAAAAAAAATCAGTGTGGACGTTTGACAGGGCCTTGTTCTCTCTTTGCTTCAGTCATATGTCTGATCTTTAATCATATTACATCAACACTGTACTGTTTTCAGAACATTTTGTTTTGGTTATATTGATTGCTTTGATGTGGACATCTGTCTTTTGTCATTTTGTGCATCACATTTTTTTGGCCATTGTGTTAAAAAAAAAAAAAGAAACAAAGAAACAAAGAAAAACTACCAAATGAGAAATCCATAAACTTTAATTCCTCACAGGGAAAAAAATAATCCCAAACATGCAATTCAACAAAAATGCTCCTTTTGTTTTTCCCAAAAAATTAGTTTTGCATTTGATTGTTTTGCCAATTTCATGATGAGGTCAACATATTTTGTTTGCTCATATTCTCTTGTGACATTTATGCGTTCTACTGCACGCTAGTTGTGGAGAGGTGGCAGGGATGGATGGTGTGCATGCAAGCACAAGATGTAAATCTTAAAACACTGTCAACAAATATATAGTTATGTTTTAAAAAGGCTCCTGGTCACTGTAGTTCCATCAAGCGTCACTCAATAATAGGATATAGTGCATTTGTTAGGGTCCGTTTAAGGTGGTGAATTAATACATATCTGGTGTGCTGACAGTAAGTCTAGCAGACAGGAAGTGTGTATTAGATTCAATAAAAATAAACTGTACTGTGTGTGTTCCTGTAAATGTATTGACATGTCTTCTAGTACAACAGTGTAGCTAAGCATTATATTTTAGGGCTGTGTTATCTTATGAAGTGTGCTACACTATATGTACAGTATTATAGTGCCTGTTTTAATGTATTTTATGTGTCTTTTGTAGGTGTTGTAATACCTGCCGAGGGACTTGTGTTGTCTTTAGTTTATGGGTCTAAATATTGGCTGTTTAAGGTGTTAAAGCCCCGATGTGCTGAATTTGAAAATGTAAAACTGCTGGTGTGCCTGCTGGTGTAGTCTCATAAAGAGACTACACATAGCACACATGCTAACTCGCTTTAGTTTTTTAAATTTATGTGGATCATTACAGCTGACTGCAGCTGTCAGTAAATGCAGAAAGCAAATGTTAAGTAGCTGTCAAGCGTGATGGTTTCATGGTCTCAATGAGTCTGATAACTGTCTGAATAAAATGTTCTTTCTCATTACCTTCCGGTCTGCTGTGGGGATGTTTGTCAAAATGTGACTGAATGAGATGGTTCAGCCACAGACTGAAGTCTCTGCCTCTTATATACAACTGAGGACATGTGAGAATGTTAGGAGTACTCAAAAGAATCTGTAAGAGAAATAGAAAATTATGTGCATAAAGTTACTCAGCGGCACATGTGTCTCAGCCTCCCTGTAAATTCATAAATCACATACAGTAAATTGTTTAATATGAAACACATTTTAATACATTTTTCTCTAAAGCAGCTAAATAAATACTTAAATCAAACCAGACACAAATTTGTTCTGTTCTGGTGGTCAAAAGTTGAATAAGGAGGGGAGCGGGGTGAACAGATGTTACAACGCTTTGATTTTCACAGTGCTGAAATAAACTGGAAATGTTTAGAGTCAGGGCTCTAATTTCGTGGCGCAGCGCAAGGTGGCGCAGCGCAGCGCACCCTGCGCAGTGGTAATTTCGTGAGGCGCA
>JAPZDY010000011.1:8019199-8032342 GCA_029783645.1 Ctenochaetus hawaiiensis
GAAAGCCATGGAAACAACTGTGTGCTGTTAACAATGATAAATCCTACAAAGTCTTTAAAGTTTGTTATATATGACAAGGCTAAAGTCTACATATAGAAATATACAAATTGGCTATATATTGGTAAACTGACACAAACTTGGTAAGAATGGAGATAAGGAACCAGGGTACCTAAAGGTTTGGCATTTGACTGATTGGTCAATGTGCTAAATCACCACTGTTACACCAGTCGTCATGTTTTTATTGTAATTCTTGGACATTAAGTGTTGATCTGCAATTGATCTACACTACTATTTGCTCTTAAGGTGGAGAAAGAGGAATATTATGTTCTGGGATCAAAAAAATATTTAAGACTAAAAAAAATCTAAAGATGTTAGACATATATGTGCAATAAAGCAAAAGATACTCAGAAATAGTGAATGGTAGAGTTTTTTAATTAGCAAAACACAGTTAACACAAGTAAAAAAAAATAGCATTCATACAATATAAAGAATCTAAAGTTGAAAGAATTTCCAGTTTTTTAATTGGAGCATGTGTAAATAAAGAAAAAGCAAAAAGAGAGAAACCCTGTCAGTCACTGGTGAAGAGGATCTGTTGGATGAATGCAATAGAGAGAGAATGAGGACAGAGGGAGGTGGCTCTGTGAAACATGGAGGGCTTTCTCAGCTGAATCACCTGCCTTCACCCACTCTTGTTGAGTTCCTGGTGGTTGTTGAAAAAATAAGCAAACATCTAAATTCAGAAAACAGTTCAAAACTCTGCTTAAAGCGTGGAAAACGGTCAGACAACATGCAAAACAGCAGAATGGAGATTGAATGTCCATTACCAAGCTTTAGCAGAGTGCCAGGTTGAGGACCGACCAAGGTGACATGTCGTTCAGTCTTACTCCAATTTGTGTTTGTCCTGAATGTTTAATCCTTGTTAACAGAATGACAATCAGCTTCCACAAATCCAGTTACAGTCGTCAGCTGAAGGATCACATGTGGAGCTTTTAACCAACTCACAGCTCACTGAGATGCACACACAGCTCAAGGTTTACTCTGCAGGTGGAGCTCTATGCTAGGTGTTTTTGTGTTTAGTCTGTCTTTCAGGGTATCTAATGTCAATTAAATGAAAGTTTTCTTTTCAAGGAGTAATTTACATGTGATCCACTTAGCTGTCTCAGTAAAATAAACTTAGATTAAAAATAAATATTGCAGATGAGTGTATTTTTCTTAATAGGTTTAATAATAAAGCTAATAAAAAGATGAAAACATAAAATGTAACAAGTTTGAAGGAGCCAGTGGCTAATGCACCTGTATAAGCTGTGGTTGCAAGGGTAAATATCTTGAATAAACTGTACCATCTTACTCCTGAGATACTCCTTCACAACAGGGTCTTGCAAAGTTTAAAAGTCCAAGTTTTATAATTTAGTGGATTCCAGTGTGAAAAGTAAAGGCTTGTTTTACTCAACAGCAACAAGCACTTTCACCTCTATTAAAAACCAGAGGCCAGCATGCAGAATAACCCCCAGCCTGCCAGCACCTTAGGGCCCTTGTCCTGATTGATTCTTTAATAAGGAATGAACAGCAGCGCCTGGTACTTTGGTTAATTGTCATATTTGTCACCCTCAGAGGCGAGCTGAGGCAGTGAGTGCGAGCAGCTTCTGTGATCTAATTGGACAGAATTATCAGACGGTGAACAGCAGCAGCGGAGCAGTGCGGCGGTGATCCATATCCTGCTCCAAACGCGAATGAGGAGTCGTTAAGAGAGACAGAGAGACATTAGGAGCATCGCGCACATGCATCAACACAGACCTTTGTAAACAGACACACACATTCACTCTCGCATTCAGTGTAGCATGTTGATTTTAGTGCCAATATGTCTCCTCAGGTTTACAGCCAAGACTGTTGCACAAATATTCACACAGATATTCATCCTCACCTGAAATTAGCACCATCAACACATTTTTGTGATGAGCTACAAAAGCCACAATGTTCATCAAACTGTCTGACATCGCCAAAGACGTACACTTTTATGAATACAACCTTAAAGAAGCAAAAAGCCACAGCACTAATGTTTCTTCTCGCATTTGTTTATTCAAGACAAATCAAGTAAAGTTTTTTTGTATACATTTTTTTATGCAATTGCCTTTTTTTGATTTGCAGCAAAAAATTTGATATTCCTGTGATTACTAAGTGTTCAGTTCCTGTCAGCAAGTCTGTTTGAACAAATTTAAATGCAGCACCATCATGTATGAGAAGGCTTACAAGTAGCTGTCTCTACATCTGAACAGGCTCCCGTCATTGGTCTGTTTGGGCTCAAATTCGGAGCCTTGTTTTTGATTGGCTCTCTAGTTTGAATGTGCTTGCCTGCCACTCTTCTGCCAATCAAAAAATACGCACTGCATTACATTTAAGCCTGTGTGACCATGTAGTAATGACTTGGATGGACAAGAAATCTTTTAATGCTGAAAATCAGAAAAGGGCTCTCAGTGTTTGTTCAGTGTAAAGCAGGAACAGGAAGTTGTGTAACTGCTATAAGCCACATAAAATCAATTTTTAATATCTGGTCTTAACATTAGTTAGAAAAGTAATCAGATGAAATAAAACTTCTAAAGTTATATTACTCCAATGAAATAATTACAATATATTTTTACAGCCTGGCTGTGAGAGCAGTGCAGTGAACTTCTTAGTTTTTTATTTTCTGCTACCTTGTTAGCGGCTCGGAGCTGCCACCCAGCAAACATGAGAGGTGCCACTCACACACAGCTCCAGTGGCATCTAGAGACTTAGGGTCTTAAAATAGACAGAGAAACTAGTGTGCTGATAGTCAAATTGATATTTTGCTTAAAATTTTACACCTTCTAGTACAATTTTTTATGTTTAATCTGTAACTTTCTTTACAGATATGATGTGATGTTAGGATACATTAGCAGAAAAGCAGCATTTTTTAAGTGTGATTTTTCTCTTTGCCTCTCTGTGCAAGGATGAAACTCATGATGTCACCATTCTTAAAAGATATTATCAGAGGCAAACTCAATGTAGAGAGATAGGACGGGCAGCAGCAGCACTGCAGCACCAATGCTGCCTGTGATGACACCACAAGTGTGCAAGGTGCAGCAGTTCAGTGAGGAACATGCAGCCAGCGTGTCCCTTCGATTAGTGTTAAGCCTTTTTCTGACATGGAACACAAAACATAGCAGGTCTCATCTATACGCATATTTTATCATCCAGACACAACAGGTTTTTCACCTTAATGTTCCCTCACACATTCAGGAATGAGTTATGTGCTTGTAAAACAAATAGCATGAGACATGAATGACAATGTTAAGTGGTAACTCCTGTTTAATTGCTGTTTGCTTACATGCTGGATATTCATCCACGCAATGAGAAATAATGAGAGGTAGAAAAACGTGACTGAAATGTTGTACATGTTGTTGTGAGAGGGTTTTTAGCTTTCTTTGACCTGGTAATTAGATTTTTTTGTGAACTGATTGAGCATAGTACTCATCTCAACATTGTAACATAAACTGGCTTTTGCACAGTTTTTACTAACAAAAAGAAATTTGTGCATAAGAGATGATAACTGAGATAAAACATTTATAATACATTTATTAAAATTTCTTTCTTTCCTGTTTTCCCTGCTCTGCTGCTGCCTTTCCATTAATCTGCTGGCATTCAATTTTGACTTGTGCTGTGTTGAAAGTGATGTGGAAATGTCAGCGTATCCAACGTGGATTACTGACGGATGTCTGAGATGCTTCAAAATACACTCTGTCGGTGTAGATTACCTTTTATGCTTTAAACCTCACACGCTGTAAGCCTGATACTTTAAACGTGCACATACACTGCAGATATGAGAGATACGGGATGGCAGACTGAGTATAAAGAAAACAGCAATTGCCTCCTCGACAACAGGCAGGGGAGGGACGAGGCTATCTTGTTTGAGAACTTGTGATGAAAGAGTTGGACTAATGTGCGTGTGTCTTCTGCAATAATTTATGACCCCCCGCAGCTGTGCAAATACCAGTGTTGAGCAACATTCCTCACTTCAAATGACGGCTTGAGTTTCAGTATTATAATGACGGATCAGCGCTGGATAATTCATCTGAGAGCTCTAAAATATGCAATTACATTGCAGTTGCTCCAGATCCATCCATCAAAGCACTCAGTGATTCTTGTTGAAAGGCAGTGGTTTTATCAACACAACAGTAAGTGATAGAATGTTATTGGCCCTCATGTTTTGCTGTTGTTTGTTCTGGCTGAGCAAGAAAAAGATCAGATGCACAACAGGAAAACAACGCTGAGGAAAGTGTTGGAAAATATTACGAGTTATAAAATTTTCCCCTGCAGTGAAGAGCCAAGTGTTTTTGAACTTTGACCCCAACAATGACGAGCTTGGGAGTGAATGAATTTTTCCAAAACACAATCAATCTGTTCTGAAACAAAGAAAAGTCATTTCCCAGAGAAATCTTACGTCCAGGCCACTTGATGTCTCATTATTCCGTCAGCACAATCCCTTGGCTCCTGCAATCTTTTGAAAAATTACCTTGATTTGATTTCATTTTATTGCTATTTGTCATGAGTCCAGCAGTGGTTTTACCATGCCAAAATTCCAAGTCTTTGAAAATGAGCGAACATGATTGAAAAATATCCTCTTGATGACTCTGGCTGTAATAAGCAGAGGTATCCATCACTACAGTTGCCAGAGAAGCTGTTCCTTTCTCTCCTCTTCTCCTGGAACTACGACAAGAGTCTGTGATTGAGATGTCTTTATATCTCAGTGGGATCCGCAAAATACGAATGTTGGAAGCAGCTGATTAAACTCTTGTCAGTGCAGCTGACCGACTTTTTCTAAGTCAGTCGATCTCAAACTTTTTGAGCTTGCAACCCCTTTGGGAATAAAAAGAAACATCATGTCCTCATCTCACTAAAAACTGATGCAACTTTTATCGGCTGTTAAAGAGGAGAATTAGGGACAACCAACAAAAATGATTAACACATGCAGCAAATATTAATTACCACCGAAATACTATTATTTAGAAAAAAATTCAAATTAATCAAATATCAGTGAATAACACTACCTTAAATGTTACCTTGCATGCTCATAATGCTAATATTTGAATTACTTTAAATGTGCATTATGTAAGTTCTGTAAACAAAAGTTGTTGTTTTTTTAAGTTTAATTAAAGAAAATAATCTTGCAAGCTGCCTCACTCACTACAAGTAAGTATCTCACATTGCAGGGCTACGATATGGCTGGAAGGAGTAAACAAAAAGAAGACAGGGTGATGATAATTGACCTCTGAGACACTTAAATCTGGAAAAGAACACATTTTAAATGCACGCACTAATGTTACAAACTGATCTAGTCATATGTTGTTATGTGTTGTTTTGAAATGTTAGGGGGGCATGCAGTAATGGTCTTTCTTCCCCCTTAAATTAGCCTCTTTAATCCTTCCCACTGGTCCTATAAGAGCTCTATATGGCTGTAACTAATGCAACATTTTGATCTCAGTATCACATATTTACTACAGCATATACTTTTTATACAAAGTAAATTATCCAATCAGAGAGAATGTCAAAAAAAATCAGGCAATAAATTAAAGAAAACATCTGTAAACATCTTAGTTTCAAACACTCAGTAAGAGACGGAAGCTGAAAAGGGGCATATAGCTTTAATCACATCTCTTAAAATAGCTGGGTCTCCTCCTCTGCATCTGTGTGTGTGTGTTGCTCTGACCTCTGCGTAGCCTCAGCAGTGCTGTAGGAAAAAAACAGCTCATCAGCAAACACATCAGAGTTTATTTACTCCTGCTTAGCCACTCAGCAGTGTCTTTATATGGCAGATGAAGCCCGCTCCTTTGATATCCATTACCGTATTATTCACCACTAATATCTCTGCCCGCATTATGACTGTAATTATGATTGTCATTCAAGCCAAGCTTTTACCATAATTGAGTCATAAGAAATTAGCATAAAGGCTAATTTGTTTGATTATGCGTGAATTTGGGGAACCGTGGGGCTAAATGATGACAGCTGTGTGGCAGGTTAAAAATGAGCTGTGGGGAAATTGTTTAAGGAGCTCAACGGAAGTGCAGCGATGCAGCCGGTGTTCATAATGCGTCCGTCATGCTTGCAGATCACCTCCGTCCTGCTAAAATCTCCTAAATCCAATCTTTGACTTTCATGGTTTAAATATCAGCTGATCATTAGACGCTCCTCTCTGAATCTTGTCCCTGGTCATATGACAACCTTTCCAAAGGTCATCAGCTGACATTTTGTACACAAACACACATGTATTATAACTACCTCGAAATGACATGACATCTTAATAACAAGATGGTTCTTAGGTAAGGGTTCATTCCTCAATTCTAATTAAAATGGCCTCTGCACTGGCTGAGAGAAGGGATGAAAATAGACTTTAAGGCCTTTAAGCCAGTTAATTCAAGTGCATTTATCTTGGAAGCATTTCAGCCTCCAGCCTCTAAGGTCAACATTTTTTTTTACTTTATTAGTTTTCTTAATTATTGCATTCAATTTTTTTAAATTATTTGCCCTCATTTTATTGCATACAACATACATTTGTTGTGTATGTGTGCACATGTGTATGTTTTTCTAATTCATGCTAATATGTAAGTGAATATATAATGCTCATAAGTCTGTGGACCATGTGTTTGCATGCACTTAGTCTTTTTATATATATTTCTTATATTTGTATATGTTTGTTCCTGTGTGTCCACTCCTCACTTTGTATGTACATGTCCATGTTAGAACAGGAGTGCATTATAAATGATTGTACATTTGGTTTTGGTTCCTATGGTCATCTTTTCATTAAATGTTTTTTAAATCACTTTGTTTTTTATTTTATGTGGAACTCCTGTAGGAGATTGTCGACACATTTAAAAATCAGTTTGATAAAAGAGAGCTTGATAAAACCCATCTGTGGCTCTGATGGCTCAGTTTGCCTGTGAGAACGTGGTTATTCTGACTCACCAAACATCCTCCTGGATGAAAAACCTTGCTGACAGTTCAACTAAGGTCCCATCAACACCGAGGATTTAAAAGCTCCCAGTGGTCGGCCTTTTTTTCACAGCAGAAATTTTGCCCTGTCATAGAGGGAGAAGCACAGGTGTTACTAAAAACATAACAATGAATCTGTTCTATTTAAGTGTTTATTAAGTTGTGACAATGAGCAAGCATGAACAATATCAGAACCCTGAAACTGAAGAGGCTGAAAAATTCCGACATCATGGATTTTATTATTTAGCTTTGTTACAGCTGTTGGGGTTTCTGACATTTGGCAGAATGATTAACTTCTTGCTGAGAGTAGATGAGACAAACTACAACACTCCATTCATGACATTTTCTGCTGTTACCATGACATGGTTAGCTTAGCTTAGTTTAGCTTGGCATAAGAGGTAATATTGGAAGCTAGAGTTTCTGCTTGTTGTCTGGCAGCTGACAGTGAAAACAAGGTTACAGGAAGCACTGAAACTAACCCTTTTGTTTAAGCCCCGCCCCTCAAAGGCAGACTGCACAGTCGTAGCACAGCATCTTCCAGCTCTGTCCAGGCTCCAACAACAATGCAGCTGTGTGTCACTGACTGTAATTCAATCAACATTTAGCAAAGAAAAAAAAATCATGTTCAGTGCACAGCTAACTTTGTGTTTTGGTCCCAGGTTATCTTTCATGTTTGAGCCCTTCAGTTTCAATAAGGGGAATTCTTATTGCTCAGCATACAGTTAAATTTCAGGGCTCAGTTTAAACGATAATGTGTCTAACATAAAATGCCTCTGTACACAGAGCCAGGAACATAAGGACATGGTTTTCCTTGTTTTGTGGTCAAAAACCTGACCTTAAACTCAACACGTTCAGGGTGAACTGGAGCACTGACTGTGAGCCAGGACTTATCACCCAACATCACAGTTGGACTCACTCACTGATTCGCTAGTGTTTGAGTGAGAGCAAATCCCTGCTGCTGGGTGTTAAATTACTATTACAGCAGCAGATTTAATGCATGTTTTCATTGTCAAGTGTCCACATACTTTTGGCTATGAGATGAGAAACTAAAAATAACACAAAAATGGTCCAAAACAGACACGTAATTCTTCTTTTTTCCATCTGAGAGTTGGCTGTGTTGGAGCACCAGCGTCTCTCCCCTGAGTCTGTGTTTCTGACTTGCTGCAGGAGGCTTTGTGTCCTGCAACACACTGATACTCAGAGTCAGTGAAGCGCACAAATCCAATTTGCTGTGCGGGAGCATTAGAGTATTAGACTCCTGTGTTAATTTCTTTCTGAAATGACTTCCAGTCTGTTCTGTGTTCACCCTGGGACAGAGAGAGAGAGAGAGAGGGGGAGAGGTTAAGAGAGGAGGAAGGAGGGATAAAGACTGAGATCGATAGAGACTCAGGAAAAACCACAGAAATAAAAACATGAGGAAGATGCAAGAGGCATGAGCCAAATAACTAAAGTCGTTTACTTAAGTGAAAAAACAGATTTGATTATCAATAAGGAATGAAAATATGATGAAAAGTAGTGTCTGGAGAGAAGTGAGGGTGTGATTACGGTTTCATGAGTGTGTGTGTGTGTATTGGTGTGTGGGGGGGGGGGCAATATTAAATTATGATGAAATCTTTTTACAGTGTTTTAATAATTGTAATTGTAAAAATTTGTTGCAATTTGCTTTAATATTGTGGCACCAGCCAATCACATTAAGTTTACTTAATTAGTTGTGTGAAAGGAACTGTTTGTGGTTTGTTCATTTCCAAATCTTTTTCAAAGAATGATAAGATTATACACATTGCCATGTAAATCATATCTTTTTCTGATAAATACAGAGGGTTACATGGGATTTTTTTTTTTATTCTGAGTGTTGTCTGCAGATCTCTGCAAACAGCCTCACCAAGTTTCACTGCTGTTATCTGTAAGCAGTGTTGTAGGGAGAATTACTTTTCAAATGTAGCAGGTTACTGGTGACCATGTTAAAAATGCAAATTGTAATTTAACTATTTTGTATATATTTAATCTAAAAAATTGCAAATATGTATGTTTAATATTTCATTATTTTTAAACTGGGTGTTAAAACAGTTCTATTAAGCTTGATTTAAATTAACTGACTGTGCTCACATAAACTTCCTGTAGTTTCCTCAGGTTTGATGTCAATTATTTGATTATTCACAACATTTTTACGGCTAGAGAACAAGATTTACACTGTACAGTCGTGTTAGAGCTCGTTCCTAAATTTCCAAACAATAGTATTGCTTGCTTTCCTGCACTGACAGGACTTTCTGTCTGACAACATGGCCAACAGCCTTGATGTGGTCGGCTGATTGCACTCATGGTGGACTGGTTGCATTATTGATTGCTCATTGATTCAATTGGCATACGAGTGGCAGTGTAAAGTCAAAAAAGAGAACCGACCAGAAATCAACACTCAAAATACAAGGGAATAAAACCGAATGAATGGAGCCTGTAAACCGTCTAATAAATGATAGTGTTGCACTGAATTTCTTTTAAAAAAAGCTTTTGCCCAAAAAATGTGCTAAATAAAGCATTGTTATGATTTATGACATCCAAGCCTTTAACTGAAATGAATAGATTCAGATGTGACCTCTTTGTGACCAAACATTTTGATAAGTGTAATTTACTTATATTTTTTTTTGTCACAGCAACAATGAGTGACTACAGGTTCATTTATTGTTTAATTTAATAATGTTACTCTGTTACAAGTTCCCAATACTTTCTACATGCAACCTGAAAGTAAAGCCTACTGCAAGAAAAAAAATCCACAAAGAATTCATTGCTGCCTATTAAATTTAGTAATGCTCACATTTTTCCATCATGTTTTTATGTTGTTTTCATTCTACTGATGTTTGACTGGAGCTCTTAATTATGTCATCTCACTGTGCTGTTTTTTTGCAGTGGTTTAATAGCACCCGACTTGAAAAAATAGGACCACACACTGTTTATGCTGATGTTCCCTAATATCCCTAAATTAGAATTTTGTGCTGAATTTGGATTCAGATTAGCTATTAGGAGAACAGTGTTCAGAGGGATATTAGTGAGTAAATCAAACAGAGACTGTAAAAGTGTGCTTGCTGGGGATGAATATTGGATTTGCTGGGATAGTGTTTTCGAAAATAAAGTGGGAAACATGTTCTTTTTAGAGGCAGGAAAAATATTGTGCGCAACTAGAGCCTGAGCTGCACAAAAAGCAGGTTCAAATGCAGCTTTTTTACCTGTCAGGTTGCTGACTGCAGGACAAGCGGACACGATGATGACTGAGGCCTTTGCTTTGAGTGACATGTATATTGTTTGACAAATAATTCTATTACTTGGCTTTTCACAGTCACATGTTATGGATGTCCTCAGCAGATGGAGCTCTGATGCCTTTATACTTGACCACCTGTTATCATATAACCTATTTCAATGCTTCTACTGTAAACAAGTGAGTGAGAACGACTGTAATGTAGATGTAAGTTTATTGCTGTAATTAGTTCTGTAAAAAGTGATCATGCTAAAACATTGATCTTTAGAACTTAATTTATTGCATCAGAGTTGTGAGATCTTGTCTTTTTCCTTTCTTTGATGTCGTCCTGTGGGAAATTTGTATGTTTTCTCCTGTTATTTGCTTTTAGACACAGAGTCATAATTATGCATGCAGTGACTGAACATGTTTTATTAAGTCTAAGTGCACATTTATTTTCCTGGTGCTGAATCTCTTGAAAGCAAAGTTGCGGGACATCTGGCAGCGGAAAAAGGGGGAAATTCACAGCACTGCAGTCTAAACTGTGATTCCCAAGTCAAGCAAAACGTGGTGAGAGTCAGCGGAGCGTCATGGGGTTTTACACTCACTTATCTGTCCTCATTTAATGGACTGTACATGAACTCAAGTGCTTAAACATGTTAATGTCCTTTAGTGTGTTGCCATACTTGAGTCTGAAAGACAGATCAGTCAGAGAGAAACATTGATGTCATCCGACCACACACAGATCCTCTGTATTGACTCAGCAAACACTCACTGCGAGCTACAAACATGGGTGGACCCAAGCTTCCTCACCTCAGCCTCATGTGGGTGGTCTTGTTGTTGGGCAGCAGGAAAATGCAGGTTTGGCCGTTTCTTGCAGCAGCTGACATATTTTTTCTTTTTACGTTTCAAATTTCAACTCAAGAGCTAACCTAAAATTAAAAACACAAACATATTTAAATTGCAAAAATAATTCATGGTTGAAGCAAAGGCTCGGGTTGCTCCATGTCTGAGATAAAATATAATTCTTGTATGCTTTTACCCATTTAAATTCTTAGTGCATCCTAATAAGTGTGGCTTAAAGGTATGATGGCTGAAATGAAAATAACTGTTTGTGGAACTTTGCTTGTAACATCAGGGAAACACCTGAGGAAAGGGAGGGAGGGAGGATGAGGTGTAAGGGAGGAGGGGTTTTGCTATTGAGCAGAAAGGACATTCGTCAAAAACAAAGAATAGCTTCCAAAGATTAACTGCATGTACTCAATACATGCAGTTAATACTTATTGATTCTTAGATCCTCTGTCTCACCTGAAACACATGCACACACATACACAGGACAAGAAAAGACATATAAAATCAAAAGTAAAATAGATGAGGTGAAAGAATGATATAAATTTAGCTTTTATGTTTAGATTTAAATAAAATAATCTTGATGAAATGACTGTGATGTCAAGACTTGAAAACGACAGATTTTAGTTAGGGTACAAACTTGGATGTGAGTTTGAAAGCTGTGGCTTTTTATCAGGCAGTAAGGGTTTAAAGACAGATGAGTGGCATTATGGGAAATGTAGACTCAGCTGAGAGATTAAACATCAGGAATATTTAGTCTCTCATCTACTATTTATAGTTTTCATTTTAGGGCTTGGGCTTTAAGGGCTTGTACTTATTGGAAGTGCAATATTAAATACTTTAAGTACTTCTTTAATATGTTTGTTATTGGATAAAAATGTTTTTGTGAAATCATTCCAAAGAATAAAAAATAACATAAAACTAAAAGAATTATTGATTTGTTATTCCTCCTTTTTTGGATATTATGTATTAGTTTTTTCATCTTGTCTTAACACACAGATAAAAAAAAATCAAACTACAACTAATATATTAGTAAATCATTTTAAATCTGAAAAAAAGAGAAAAATACATTTGATTGAGGCACTGTATTAGGACACAGAGGCCATTCCAAGCATTTGATATAAATCAAAGAAATGAAGTAGAACAACTTTTAAACTTGTGAAATGTGTATGAGTACAATGAGAAAACGAGTAAAATGAAAATCGAAATTAAATACAATAGTTATAGGTTAACAAAATACAATGCAAAGGTTGACAGTTAACATTGCTGTAATTAAATCCACATTGTCCAACATCAGCAGTTAAATTTAGCTGTGTTGTGATGTAGGAGCGGCTCTTGACCACTAGATGAAGCTGTTGCTCAATGTTTATAAGGCTGAAGGGAACCATGTGATTAAGTAACCTTGAATAACGTAATACCACTGTTGCACCACTGGATGGCACAATATCTATATAGCAAGATCCATCCATTCAACAAGATGTGAGGACTTCTGTTCCTCATTCATTTACAGCTCAAAATTTAAACTCAACTCACCTTTAAATTAAACGTGAAATTTGCTTAGATGATTAATAAGATATGATCATAAGAGTCATTTTACTGTATCACAACTTTTACTACAGTTTATTTTACTGATAACATGTTTTTATATAAGTGGGATTTTGAAATGAGAGAAGTTTTACTCCTGAACCTTTATATTGATGTGTTGCACTTTCACTCATGGAAGGTCTAAAAAGTTCTTTTCAACACTGAAGACAAGCTTGGAAGAGAAAAACTGACTCTTTAAGTGAATATAAAACTTTTTTGCCTCTGTAATTGACAGAACATACAGAAAGTGAACTTAAATGGAAATTGCCTGTACCAAATTTTGTAAACTTGTACGTACTTTTATATCAAGATTACTCATTTGACTTCAATTAGGCTTTTTGTGGAGCACGAATGGACAAGTTACAGAGTTTATGATCTGCATGGAAACTCAGAGTGAAAATAATGAAAAACATTAAGGCCTATGTAATGTAACACTAAATATAACTAGTAACATTTTTCAGACTCAGCTCATTATAATGAAA
>JAPZDY010000011.1:8046137-8059332 GCA_029783645.1 Ctenochaetus hawaiiensis
GAAATGTTTCCCACTTTCCAGAATTGTCTTAATTCTCTAAAGGTTTCACTTTAGAAATTTAACAATGACAAAAAAATTAAAAACTTAAAAAAAAAAATGCAATGAATGAAAAAAAGTCTTTTCTCTAAAGGTTTCACTTTAGAAAATGACAAAATTAATTTAATGTTAAAAATGCTAAAAATTCGAATGATTATCTTATAAACATATGTACTCAAGACACAAATTGTTTTAAAAAAGAACATTTTCGACTAAAATGTTGTGATCTTGTTGGAACGATGTTGGAAACAAAATAATTTATAGCAGTTTCACATTTAAAACTGTTGGAAATTGTAAATGGAAAAATGCTTAATAAAACAAAAAAGATCATATTTTTGCAGTGATGTTTTTAATTTCTTCTGCAAAGCTTGGTTTTATGATGGAGTTGTGCTTCGTGTTGTGCATGTTTTTGTGGAGGCGTTGGTGGTGACAGAAGAGAGAGGGAAAGGGGTGATTATGAAACCAACAAAAGTTTAAACCTCAGCAGATTTGCATGGAAGGAGCGTCATCTGCTCGATGTTGCTCCTGTAATAAAAAAAGCCTCTTCGGTCCCTCCTACAGCAGACCTCATCTGCATGTGTATGGCACAGCACACAATAGCGGAGCTCTGGGCCTGTCAGCTCCAGCGGTCCGCACAGAGCGCCTATTGTCTAGCCTACAGATGTCTCCGCAGCCACGCCGCGCCATCTGCCGCTTCCTGCAGATGGGGGTCGGGCAGGGCAGGGCTGGGGGGAGCCGGGGGTAGTCAGCTTTCAGTGCCAGAGGGGGCAGTCGGGTTGGTCCTGGCCGGTTTGGGCCGGTTGTGGAGACGGAGAGGGGTCCTAAGTATCATCTGGTGTCCTGCCAGCTGCTGTCGAGACTGGCCTACTATTTACTCGCACGCGCTTGATGAAACTTTGGTAAACAGGCCACAAAGACGCGAGATCAGCTGGGTGCAGCAGCAGCCACCTGCTCCGCGCCTCAACAATGAAATCTGCGTGACGCATCGTCTTTTTTAAACCACTTTATTGACTTTTTTTATAAACAAAAAGGAACTTTACAAAAGACAGACTTGGCTCAAGTGTTTAGGAGCTTTCCCTTTAAAAAACTTACAATGCTGTTCACTAAACCTCCTCTGTGCACTCAAAAGGATTAGAAAAAGCAAAAATCAGCTGCACAAACAGATGAAAGTTCTACTGGATGAGTTGACTGACAGGAAATTAATCTTTAACAGGTAATTTTTTTTAGCTGCAGTCATGATAAACTAATTGTTTTCTGGGCTCTGAGAACTTGCAAAGATAATTTGTCGCTATTTTCCCAATTTTGAAGTGTCTAAAAGAAGAAAAACTTGCTCAAAAAATATGTTTACTTTTTCTGACTTTTGTTTTTGCTCCCCTTTTTAAAATAATGGATAATTTCACATTTACAGGCCTCTAGAAATTATGGAAATCAAATAATTTGAGATAGTAAAACGTTTTAAGGTGAGTACATGCACATATATTCTTTCATACATTTTACCTTGGTTTAATTTATCAGGCACTTATATTTAAATATAATATTTATATTAGGCTATCATAAAAAGCTGCATTGAAACAAGTAAAACAAAATGGATCAAAACTACAAACTGTAAAAATTTAACAGTCAGAAAAAACTACAAATAATCACCAAAAAACTTTGTGAATCATAAAAATAATTTTAAAAAATCACTACTGCTACTAGGTACAAGTTTTTATAAAAGGAGTCCGTATAAAAACTGGGCTGAAGCTTCTACCAGTTTGTTATGAAAGCACACATAACTTGGAGGTGTGTCTGAGGCCCCTGTAGGCCCGCAGCCCCTCCCTCTTGGGGTCCCTGACCATACCTCTGACTACTGGGAGGCAGTCCCAACCCCTCCTCTTCTGGGCTTGATGCAGTAGGATTCGATATACCCCGGTGACGGGATTTCTGCTGTCTTTGAGCTGATTGTTCCGTAGGTGCTCAGCAGTAAAGCCGAGCTCCTCCAACGACCTCCTTACCTGCTCCTCCTCCTCCTCTAGATCTCCAAGCTCTGAGTCCAACAGGCTCTGTAGAGGGCTGGATGGTTCTGGAGGCATGAAAGACCAGGGAAACTCCACAGGTAAGAGCCAATCACAGCCCAGCATCTGGTCGACAGCGCAACGCTCAGCCGGGACCGTCTTCAAGATGCCTTTAATGAGCCTCTGACAGGGGCCGGGCACCCAGGGAGGGACGGTGTAGGCACCTTCGATTATGCAGCGCCTCAGTTTCCCCATGGTTTCAGCACGAAACGGCATGGTGCCGGTTACCATGAAGAAAAGCAGGACACCCATGGCCCACACATCCACTGGAGGCCCCAAGTAGTACTCGTCCCGGAAGAGCTCTGGGGCAGCATAGGGCGGTGAGCCACAGAATGTGTCCAGAGCGTCATTGCGATTTGAAACCCGTTTACTGAATCCAAAGTCCGCCACCTTAACGCAACTGCTGCTGGTGAACAGAATGTTCTCTGCTTTCAGGTCCCGGTGGATGATGTTGATATTGTGCTGCACAGCAAAACATACAGGCTGTTAGGATTTTTCTGAATTTCAAAAAGATCTGAGGCCATAGATTTTCTGCAGGACCTTTAACCCCAGATGTTTTATTTCACAGTATTGAATATTATGTCTTGCTTTTACATTTTATCTTAACTTTTGGGTACTCTAAAGCTCTGTTATTATGATTCCTTAGAGTTATAGTGAGTCCATCAATCACAGAATTTTTATTTCATAGACTGGATTAATTGATTGCCTCAGAAAGTAGGTAAAGGTAGGAAAGGTAAATGCATTTAAAATAAAAGCAGTTGTGAATTGCAGATCAAGGTTAAATTTGTCTTGTTTGTATTTATTGCAGGTTTTTATTTCTATCTATTAAAACCTATAAACCTGACTAAACTACTGAATGAAAAAAATAATTTGAAACTGCACTTCCATAAATGTTTTTGTTCCTTCTACTACTTTTTGTCTCCCCTGTGTAACAGTGTATCATCTATGAGTTTTTAATTAACCTTCTACAGTTAAAAGCTGCTGCTTTCTTGGTATGCCTCCAAATATTTCATTTATTACTAGACTCATTTGAATGATTAAGTCCAACTGAATAACGAGAAATACAAACAAACGAACCAAAAAAAAAAAGCAATCAGAAATGTCTTTTTGTCACTAACCATATATTTAATGGCGGAGAGGATCTGGGCAAAGGTGATCTTGCTGGTGTTGTCAGACAGTTTTCCCTCGTTGCAGATCCTGGTGTGGAGGTCTCCTCCCCCAGCATACTCCAGCACCAGAAAGAGGCGGCTTGGTGTCTCCACCACCTCATACAGATGCACCACGTTGGGGTGATGGAGGGACTCCATGCTGCTGATCTCCCTTGAGAGCAGACGTTGGGCCTGAGTGTCCAACCTGGCCTTGTCCAGGATCTTTAAAGCCACTTTATCTATGAGAAGTACAGATGACAACACATGGAGACATGACAAAGAATGTCTGGCTGTCAACATAGGGTATTAAGAGAATATCTCAACTGATAAACTTGACACTCTCCAGGGCTTTTATACAACATTCTGAAGATAAAAGTGAAACAAATACAAAAAGCAGTAACAACTTATACTGAGATTATTAGTCAATGGACAAAAAATATCAGTATTAGGTTTTGTTATCAATTAATCATGTATGTAATCTATTAAGATTTGTTTACAAACATGATTTAGTTCAAGCTAAAAAGTTGAAACTGTTTCATGTTGTAAAATGGACTATTAGACAGTTAGTTTAAATTCTATTTGCAGTCATTAATTGTGCTATATGTAACTTTCAAGCAGCAATTACAGTGCAATTCCTCACTTAATCTCTGATAAGTTTGTTCAAATATGTGGTTCACTTCAAACCATTTCACTCAGTCTTACTTTATGGGTCACACTTAAAAGTGTTTTTAATATACAGATCCGCATGGTCCAGTGGTTTTAAATCCTGGTTTTCACCTAGAATCGTGTCTTTCAGTCATCATTATTTACACTGCAATACTCCTGTAGCTCTATAGCACAGTTGGGGCTGGGGCTTAATCATGAATAAAACAAAAAAAAGGTTATTTTTGATCTTGGTAGGGTTCAGCTAATAAATTTGGCAGTTCATTAGTTGAAGCTTTAGTTTTAGGATTGTGCAGAACTTTTCTAACTTAGGTGTGCATATCTAGGTCTAGATAGAGGTCTCAGATGCTGTTTAGCAACAAACTGCATCTATTTTAACTTTGTATGATCATCTCATGCTACTCATTCATTTTCTTAAGCCTTTATGCAGTCTTTCTAAGTCTCCTCTTAGTTTGTACTTAAAGTAAAAAGGTTAAACAGTCAAGACACATAGATCACAGACGAGGGAAACAGAACTCTATAACAGAGGTTTAAAGAATGGATGGTCGGAGGGGCTTTGTTGGTTGAGAAAGCTAACTGTCGTTGGATAGTCAGACAATCAGAGTGTACACCTACCTTTAGTCAGGGCATGGAAAGCCAGTTTGACCCTGGAGAAGGTCCCACTGCCTATCTCCCCACGAACCTTGTAGAAGCCCACCCTGCGGCCTATGATCAGCTCCTTGATGGTATTCTCGTCTTTGCACATGTCAGTAGTTAGTTTCTGTAGCGGAGTTAGGCGCTGTGAGGCATCTGCCTCCTCATCCTCTGGGCCAACAGAGCTGTCCGTCAGACTGTAGGTACTGTGGCGGAACTTGGGGCTCATCACCTGGTACTGGCTTCCAGGCATTTCTGCAGCAGGCTGAAGATAAGGTCATCTTCAAAAACATAATGATATCATTGAGTCTTTGACAGTACATTTGGACAAATTATGTTTAACCCCCCCAAAAAAAATAAATTCCCGTAAGATGTTTTAAAAAACATATTTACTCTATTGGAAATACTAAATATCCGTGCTTCATCATTTTTTAAAAAGATACAATGAGTAAATATTTATGTTATAATCATTTTAAAAGAATCTAGAAAGAGTAAACATGTGAGACCAGACACTTTATCCATTGACAAAGCAGCTGTAGAATGGCTCTTATCTAATAGCTTTTTGCATGAGTCATGAGGAAGCTAGCATTTAAAACGTCACATATACTGGTGCAATCACATTTCCCCATTAACCTCTTGAAATCTAATTTCTTTTTTATTTCCCCTTAACATCATGCATAAATACTCTAAAACTCTTCTACATCTTTTATTTAACACTTATCTACACTCCAGTGCTTTAGCACATCACTTCAGATTTCAAATGACACCTATATATTCAATACAAATTCTTATCTGTCTTGAGCAACACTTCGTACACCTAATACTGTAATTTTATTGAAGACAAGAAACTTGTTACTCACCAATGGCTGCAATGAGAGACCAAGCATAGAGATAAAATGGAGAAAAAGATTCTGGTTTTCTCACCAAGTTTACAGCCTGTAGAATCCCATGCAAGCAGAAGTGCAAAACAAGTTCTTCTCTTGGTCCAGTAGGACCCAAAAAAATGAATCTTCTTCACTTACATGTTGAAGTCTGGCATCTTCAGAGCCTCCATTTCTACACTAACAGACTACTGTACACTGGTTGCTGAAAACACAGGAGGGGAGGGGGAACTTGTGTATGTGCCATTAGTTCAGTGGACAGACAACACGGGCTTCTCTGGCCACACCCCTCACAGCTCACCTCTTCCAGTGTCACCCTATCCTTCTCAATTAGAGACATACAGATTATGGTGGTGTCATGGACTCTAATCCTGTTTTAATTTCAGTCAACCCCAATAGCTTCAAATCACTAACATCAATTTAGGACAGGAAAAATAAGGCCAAAAACAATGCAGCAGATGACAAATGTGCATGTTTGTACCTGCAGTATGTATAACAAGAATGTTTTGTTCATTTGTATTTCTCTCCAACTTGTGTCAAAGAAATGGCTGTTTAATACAGCTAAGGTTGATCTCCTGGCTTTTGTGAAGATGAAATGTTATGCAACGGTATTACCCAATGTTCCCATAGAGATTAGCTCTCAGTCCCCTTTAGACGCTGGCTGAGCAGCACAGATAAAGAGATTACAAAGCATAAGGTCAACACTTCACCGGGCGGAGCATCTTCATTCAGGTGTGATATCCTTGTGAGGAGCAGTGGAGGGACAGGAGGACACTACAGTCAGAGGTCATTGATACAGTCTCTGAATATTAGCACATTTATGTCTGCTTTCTTCCAACAAATTGTACATGCTGCATAATCGACCACAGATATGGACCTTAGTGTCGAGACCAAATCAGTAAAGGAGGAGTTCTGCTCTAAAGGGGTTCAAGTCCTAAGTTACTGCATTACTATGGGTGTTTCCAGTTATGTTAAAGAGCAAAGTTAATATATTTTATCAAAACAAAGAAACAGATTTGTAACTGACCAAAAGGGCAGAAGCTAAGCTACCAAAAAGCAGATCCTGACAGACTTTTGCAATCCTTAACAACAAAAATGAGAAATCTTTGAACAAATTACAGCAAGTAGAGTTCAAGAGCACAACCCTTCCAAAATGACAAGACTAGCAGGTTAGTGTGAATTGAGATAAGGGAATTAAACTTCAAGGAAACAGGAAAAATAGGAGAGATGTGTTTAATGATTTTTTTTGAATGAAAGGAGTGCTGATTCACTCCTAAGTGCATCTACACCACCTGCTCACTCCCATGCAGGCGTCTGATTGGATTAAAGCCTTAGACAGGAATATGGCCTGTGTTTAAATGTGCTCACTGCACATGGTCACCTGGAAGCAAAGGTGGTGAAGCTACAAACTAAATCAAGTATGACAAAACAAAAGAAGCAGCAAGGTTAAACAATATGTAACCTTTAAATTAACTCAACAGCTCTGACAAGTTGAAGTTTACTTTGAAAAGAAACACAATTTTTGTTAGACTTCACAGAAATTTAGTCCTTTACCCCTCAGGAAAGTCACCACTTTGTGCACCTGCAGAGCTGACAGGTCAACAGCACGTTAGTCTCTAATCAAACTAGATCTTTCTTTTCTTCACATGACTGTCACTGAGGCTGCAGGCACGCTGGTTCTCTTCCAGCTCTTTGATTCTCTGACGCAGAGCCACAATCTCCTTATTCTTCTCCTCCTGGAAGCACTGCAGCTTCTGAGGAAACACACACGCACTCACTAGAAAGAGGCCACATAAGCAAAACATGCAACACACTTCTCAACACAAAGCAGTAGAGCTGACAATGATGTCCTACATAAACACCACTTGCTATTTTTGAAGCTGTTATTAAGTGATTCATGTGAATGGTAAATGACAGTCTGTGGTGTGTTTTCCCATATTAAATGACTGCTTACTGTAGGACTGGAATTAATAATTATTTTTATTATCATTAATGATTTCTGAAATTATATTTTCCATTTTTATTTAAATGTCATTTTATTATTTTAATGCTATAAATTGATTAAAAAAAACTTGACATTTTTTCAAATGACAGATTCAAAAAAGATTATAATAAAATAATTAGCTCTGTTCCTTGGTTTTATAAGTAGAGAATATGAGAAAATACCATAATTAACTAGATGTTTAAAGAATTTTTGTAAGCATGCACCCCGCAAGAACACACACACACACACACACACACACACACACACACACACACAAACACACACTAGCTAGAACTTGTCTCCATACAATCAGCCTTCTGGCTGTTTAGGTAGTAAATAAGGCCAGCAAAAACACAACTATGGTCCAATCCATGCGAATTATATACGGTAAAAATAATGTCTGAATGCCTTTTTAGACTTTCCAGTTTCTCAGACTTTTGTTTTGCAGTAAAGTTACAAAGCTGATGGACTTGCTGAGAAGTAGTCTGATGTTACTTAGAAGGTGAGCTCTAATAAGATAAGACACTCAGGTCAAATTTAATTGCTTGGCTTGGAGCTCAGAGACTTTGCACGTCAAAGAAACAAGACATATGTGCACCATTTTACAAGTCACATATGAATTCCTGCACACCAAAACACTGATTTACAGATGGAAAACAAATTTGTAATATGCACTGTTAATGTCAAAGGTGCTGTTGGCTGCTCACCCTCTTGAAGACACTCTGTGGAAGAAGGTTAGATCTCTGCAGTTGCTGCTGCTGCTGTTGGTTATACTGAGCTGTACTCTGAACTCTTGCTAACTTCGCACCAAACTGCAAAAAACATAGAGAGTAAAACACCAACAAGCTTAAAGAAGCTGATCAGACGCCTGTACTATGAAAAAGGACTTGCATTTAGTAATGTAATTACAGTTTTAACCCTGAGTTTTCAGTCTTACAACAATGGGTCACTTTCTACAAAGGTACATTACCATGGTAAATTGTGCTGCGCTCCTAAACCTGTTCTAGAACAGAGGTAAAACATCAGTGGGTGTAAAAGAACCTTCTACTGACCAGAACAATCAATTCTCTTGGTAAATGGCATAACAATTCATAGAAGATCTCATGGAGCTTGGTGTGCAGATCCTGAAAGGATCCCTAGGAGGGCAAGAGGGCAAGGGAGGGGTAAAGGAAAAGTTTTGGGCTCGATATGTTGCACAGCAATAGAAAAAGTCCTTTCAACAGGAGCTATTGAGTGTGCAGGCCTCACTCTCACTCTGACTGCCAGGTGGTACTATGTGATCCAGTTCCCATCTCATGGATGTGCATTTCTTTTTATTAACTTTGCAGTGATGTAATACATTCACACGCTGCAATTTTTGCCAGCTGTCCCCGTAACTAGCAGCTGTAAATGTGTTACCGTCAACCTGGATTATGTGTTCCTCACTTGTTCTTAGTTTGCTTTTCACTTGAAAAATGCTCCTCTGCTGCCAGTAACCTAGTCCATGTTTGAGAATGGTCATTTGCTTAAAATGCCATCCCTTCTACGTGAACACGTTCTGAACCTGGGTTGATATATAAAGGTAATAGCCACCAGTGTGTGGCTGCTCTTCGTTATTGCAGTTGTTAAGTTTAGTGAAGCCTGGTAACAGATAGATATCCTGGGTATGTTCAACTCCTGGTAGTACATGCCTCTGTTCACTCAAGACCGAGGCAGAGTTGTAGGCTGCTTAGTTGTGACATGATTTTAGGAGACTTCTGCTCTTTCACACAGCATTTCTGAAAATATTAGAAATTGATGTAAATTGGGTCAAGTAATTAATTTGGAAACTAGATTTGTTTCCATTTTTCCTCCATGCAGACAACATTGTCCGACTTTAACTTTTAACATTTGTAACCTACAGCACAACATCCTCAATCACAAGCATTCATTTTGGAGCTTATTGATAGGAGCTAACATATTAAGAAGTAACATAACACAATAAACCTATTTCTGACTGTTGTACAACTGCCTTGTTAATTCTTGTGAGTTTCTGACTGCACATGGGTATTTATAAAATTACTCCATCAACACTGTTCCAGGTCAAGTGTAGCTTTTAATTTACCTCCATCTGTAACTTTAGAAGCTCACTTTGCCTCTCTCTCTCCTGATTCTTCAGCCTCTTCTTCATTTCCTCCAGCTCTATATCCTTTTCCTGCAGCAACTTATTTACTTCAGCATATTTAGCTTCCACTGTCAGGAAATAAACCAGTACCAGGAAAATAAAGATTAATCCTTTACATGCAAGTTTTTGTTTTTGTTTTTTTTTACTGATCATCTGTTTCATTGTTTGCTCTGGTATAAACATGAACCATCTAGGCATTACTGTTATTAAACTCTCTTCATAAAGAAATGCTCCAAACTTTTTGAGAAATATGAATTCCAGGATTTATCTGATCCACCGACTATGTCTTGTAATAAGACTTTGATGGTTGTTTTGTAAATTCTAGTTATACTGTTATTATAGTTACAGTAAAGTTTAACATCTTATAACATCTACATTGTCACTGTCACTGTGTATCAATTGATTAGTGGGGTCTTACGCTGACTGAGGCTCTGCCTGTGGGCTTTCTCTACCTCCCTCATGTTCTGCTGCCTTACAGTGTCTAGCTCCCTCTTGTGTCTCTCTCCTTCCGCTCTCATTTCACTGACAAGCTGCTGCACCTCAGCCTGGCCATCCTGATGACAACACACAGGCCACACACCACTGTGACTGATAGACACTAGAGTTAAAATTACCACTGGGTAATTCACATTTGGAATTGTATCAGTTTTAACATTTTGAGAGACACCAACTAGTTTTAAAAATATTGATTGGACTGGACAGAATCAACTGATCATCATGGTATCAAATAGAAGCTTTGAGCCATTGTTACAGTTTGGAAAACCTTGAAAAGTGCTTCTAGTATCTAGAAATTCTGTCTATTGTTTTTTTTAACCAACTAGAAAAAAAGAGCATATAAATAAATATTAATGCTGCTTATTTATTGTCTATCTGATTTCTGAAGTGAACTATTACACCTGACCTGTGGCATACATTTCTACATAATCACAGCAATAACCCTTGAAAATTATAAATTCAGTTTAAGAAAATCCTTCACATTTGAAAATATACTTCACATTAACAAATAAATAAATAATAATTCTTAGAATAGACTGCGACCGGCACAAAATTAAACATTGCTGTATGCATAACAATACATGAAGGGTGCTCAACTGATTCAACTGTTTTATTAACTCAGAGCTTCTCTGTTTACAGAGAAAATGAGCAAAATAAACAGAAACTGTAACTTTCCCTCAAAATTACGAACTTGTGTACAGGTCACAATAGATAAATACCTACTATGTCTATGTTTTTTTTCAAACAATATTTTATAAAGTTTTTACATATAAGAAAAACATACAAAGAAACAATGACCACAGCAGTAGCAATAATGTATAAATATACTATACAACAAAACTATCAAAAGATCCAAAGAAGAGAAAAATAAATAAATAAAATTAAAAGTAATAATAATACAAATAAAACAGTAGTAACAGAAGTAAATAAAAAACAAAAAAATGAAAAAGCAGCAGCAGTGGTAACCTGAAGACCTCAAGTTATAACAACATTCTCGTCCTCCAAAACTTCCAAAAAAGGTTTCCATACTTTAACAAACTGTTTTCTTTTCCCTCTAACAATATATGTAAGTCTTTCCAACGCTAGATATGTTGCAATCTCCTTCAACCATAACTTTACAGAAGGCAATTGTATATTTTTCCAGAGAACAGCAATCAGTGTTCTAGCTTGTAGAAGCCCAAAATCAATCAATACTGATTGTTTAGAACTGACGACCAAATATTCAGGGTATATATCCAGGATACAGAGTTTGGCTAGCAGGAGAACGTTCTTACCCTACTATGTCTATGTTAATGAACATTACTAATATTCATATTACAATAAACATACATTACATTACATACATACCCACAGATTAGCTATATGTATGAAAATGTTCACATTTCAATTAAAATTTCTTGATTCACTGCTGTATTCAAATTATTTGAAGATTATTCTGTCAGTGTCTACTCGTGACCAGTTCTTACCTCTAGTGTTCGCTCAATCTGTTGTTTCAGGTCGGCCATGTCAGTCTTCAGTCTCTCATTCTCAACTACAACATGAACAGGTTAAAATTAGTCATATGATGACAATCTTTACAAAGAATTTCATCTTTAATTTAACTATAAGTAAATTACCATGACAGTGTTGCTTTGGGGTCATCACTCAGGAGGAAAAGTAAGTGGTACCCTAAATTACCCTTAGGTCCTCTTAATGGCTGTGTTAAGTGTATGCATGTGCATGTGTATTTGTGAGTGTGAGTCTGTTCCTGATGAGCAGGTTGCCATTTTTTATGAATTAGGCTATGTGAATGGGGGGACATTGACTTGCATTTAAAAAAGAGCTTTGAGTGATGAATAGGCTAAAAAACACTTAAAATTGCAGTCTATTCACCATTTAAAGATGATTCTATATTTGAATATTGTTTGAATATTGGTTCAACACTATATGGATATCAAACAAATATAATGACTTTTTACTTTTGCCCTGTAACAAACTACTAGAGATGGGAAATATGTGTATCACAGTACACAAATGCTGACCATAACTGCGTTATTTTAAAATAAAAAAATTATATCTTGTTCATGAAACAAATATGATAATATCATTTAAACAAAACATCTTCTCCTTTATAATTTCAGTTTCTTTGTGGTGGTAGTGCACCCGAAGGCCTGTTGCCGCCCCATAAAACTGTTTTTTTTTTTTGTCTACTTTTGTACATCTACAGCAACTCCTTACATTCGCACCTTCAGTGAAATTAATTTGCCAAATTAGCATTTAATGAAAATTTTATATTCTGACAGCTAGGAGAACATTTATTTGTTGCTTTAACTCTTAAACATGGGAAACTCCAGATGATACCTCAGAGTGAGAAAGGTAGTTGGAAAATGTGACCAAATATTAAGTAAACAAATATTTTATACATCACCTTGCCTATCAACATTTTTCCCTGAGGCATATCAGATGGACTTTTACTGTAAAAAGTGTTTATCAGTGAACACAACAGCACCCAAGATCCAACACTTCACTGCATCATTAAATAAATCTTTTATTATTGTTTTGATTGAGAGACTTCTGGCGGCAGAAATTACATACTGCATGTTTAAAAGAATGAGTCCAATGGATTTTTCAGTTACCTCTGTGGTTGTACTGCTCCTGAAGAGTCTGCTGAAGTTCACTCACTGTGACAAGAAGACTGTCTCTCTCTGCAGCAGGTTTATCAAAATAAGGGCCGTGGTGTGTCGTATTGTTTTAGAATGACATACATATTTAAGTAGAAGTTGAAGTATAAAACAAATCAATAAAGGATGGTTAATAACACAACTAAAAGTGTGATATGTAATTGAATTCTCTATGATTAGATATGTGCCTGGCATTATCTAAAACTGAAAGACATCCAACTTTAAGACATCCACATCATATTCAAGTTAACACTGTGCATCGACATGTCACTGACATTAGAATTATCATTTTAATGTTCACCCACATTAATAACTGTTAAAAATTTGATTTGTATTATATCGGGCCCTCTGTAAATGTAAAAAAAAATAGACTTTTACTTTCTAATCTGAAAACTGTAGACACATGGGGCTCTAATTTCGTAGCGCAGCGCACCCTGCGCAGCCTCCGCAGTGGTAATTTCGTGAGGCGCACCACCATGCGCAGCGCATTTGACAATT
>JAPZDY010000011.1:8077196-8097182 GCA_029783645.1 Ctenochaetus hawaiiensis
TAATACTTGAAGGTTCCAGTGAAGTTTTTTCCATCAAATGCTCCTCTTCTTCAAAACATGATAGTTTGAATAGAGACTGATGAACCAATCGGTTCATACAGTTTGTGATTCTGTTACCAAAGTAAACTGAAAAACACTGTGCTTAATTAATTTATCTTTGTGACAACTCTCATATATAAAAATTGGGTTATTTTATTACTAAATTTACATCAGTTTAGCATCAGTCAGTTTTGACTAGGGCTGTCGAAGTTAATGCGTTATTAACGCCTATTGAAACAAAAACAGAGCCTAATAGTGATGTCTGAACTGGAGACTAAAAGCCCTGAGGAGTTTAATTACTACTGAATGTATCTCCAGTGCTGGGGAGTAAGGAGGACAATGCTGACCTTCACCAACATAAACCCAGCTGTAGTATTGAGACTTTGTAATCTCAGTTCCCTTGTGTTGGTCACACACAGCTGAGAACAGACAAGCTTTTACACTCTGGGACCTTTCACACTGAAAGCACAGACCAACAAACTAACCTATCCTCAGAGAGCACAAACTCTGTTTAGACAAACAGGTCTAAACTCCACAAACCAACTCAAGGTCATGACAGTAAGTCAGTGAGAATCTTTTAATGCCTTCAATTCAAAGTATTTTAGTAGCATTTAGTTCCTATTTTCTGGTACAAATACTTATAGACATTATTTTTAAGCATTTCAGCTTACAGGTGCTTAGAAGGTAGAGGGGGTTTCTTGGAAGGACACGATAACACATGACAGACAGGCTACATAGAACATTATGTCCCTGCTTCTATTTTGATCTTTGATCTGTGTTCTTGTAAATGCCGCCCACATGTGTCCCTGGTAACCTTGATACTCAAAGGCTGAGCTGATTTTGGGGACCTAAACCTGAGTTAATGGGAGGTAAGGCTTAATAAGCCTTGTTGTAAAATGACATTTAACCACATCAACAGGATGACAATACAGACTACACAGAGCAGCTAATGCCACACCCCTGTTTCTGCTGATTCTATGATAAAACCATTGTTATGTACATCTTTGTTGCTTGTTACATTCAGTGTTGATGTTTTGAAAAAAAAACCACAAATGTAAAAGAACGGGTGAGATTTTTTTTTTTTTATTATTCAGGAAGTTTTTCTCTTTGTGCGAATTGAAAGAGCACGTGTAGGTAAACCACAAAATAGGGCCCTGAAGGCTTCTGTGCTAAATGTTCTTGTATTTTTCAGTTCCTACTTAAATCACTGCACAATTTGACTCAACATGCACATACATGCAAGAACATCACTATAAATTTGTTTATGTTTGTCAAGGCTTTATAGGGACTCTTTACTGTTAAATAATTTGCTCATATTACATACTCCTCATTATTTAAGGTGACTTAAACTTACAGCTCATAACATTTCCACATTAAACTTTATAAAATCAACTATATTATTGTTGAATATTTTGATGGATTGTGTACTTTTATTATCCCAAAATTTACCATAAGTAAAATTCCACAATTCGATTTAAGCTATTAAGCACAGCTGTTATTCAAGACACTTCAAACTCTTTCCTTTCATTGTTTTATTTAAGAAATCCCTAGTGGCAAAAATTACATATTGTTTTTTAAAGTAGCAGTGAGTAGTGGCCGTGGGAAGGGTTGACTCAAATGGCCTTCACTTAATAAATTAGGACAAATTGATTGGCTGCGATTCTTCTTTTTATTACAGCTCTTCTTTAAATGTATGCAATTATTTCATTAATATGTAAACCTTTGTATTTTTGCCAAGCAAGCATTTGTTCACGGCCCTGCTTTGGTCATCTGGTGGTTATTTTCATTGATGTAATCATGATTCTGATGTTCGTTTGATTATTGTCCTAAGCCCCTTTCTCACATGAGCTCTGGATAATATCCAGAGAATCGGACCAGGATAATGTCCAAATGTATCTGTTCACACAAGTAGCAAACATGTGGAGATTGTCCGTGTGTGTCATGTTCACACATGATGAAAATACTTCATGTAGCTTGGGCAGGGGGCGGCGCCTGGGGAGGAGCCTGCAGGAGGCAGGATGTGACATAAAAGGCACATAGATCCCAATAATAGTGTTGACACATACAACTCCTCTTGATTAACTCTGGATAAATCAAGAGTCACCGTGCATGTGTGCAAGAGGTTTTAGTGTGTCTCCTAACTGCTGTTTGCTGCTATTTTTGGTTGTTATGTTTTGGGGTTTTTTTGTATATTTAGGTCTTTGTTTTTTTGGTTTTTTTTTAATGTTGGTTGGTATTGTATGTTGGTTAGCCACTTTAAAAACAAAATAAGGGGTTTATCCTAACAAATACACTTACAACAAAGGGATGTGGTTTTGTTGGTAGCTCAAAGACATGCTGCTGTTGGTACCCTTTACAGCAATACTATGCTCTGTTACCTGGTAGTGCACCGCACTGCTTTTCCAGGCAGAGAGCGAGCTAACCATTTTATATGACAGGTAAGACACTGACTGGGCTTAGCCTAAGTGTCTCATACAACCCCACATCAAAATATCCAATCTATCCCCTTAACACTGACATTCTCTCCTGGCTGTATTAAAGACACTGTGATTGTCAGCAAAGCCTGCTGATAGCAACTTACAGCTACGTTACTTTTTTGTCTGCTTTAGTTTTGTTTGTGTTTTTGATCACTTGGAGACAAAAATCATGTTATAAACACAGCAGTGACATATCATCATCTAGCAGAGTTGTTACCTCAAATGTTCATCAACAATCTACAGCACAAAAAGAGCAACATTCAAATTTATTAGCATTCGACACTCAAGGAGTATTTGTTCACTTGCTGAATACTCACTCTTCTTTTAAGGTTTGATCTTTATCAAATCCATGAAAATATTCCAAATAAAAATTAAAAATATAAACTGCTTTTACTTGTACTTTTTCCCACCAGTTTAAATACTATGATATCTTTCTCTTTTATGCAACTAGTAGTGACTATCTAACATTCGATGAATTACAGCCGAGTTATGAAAAACTATCTAACAATTAATTACAATTTCTCAGTTAATTGCTTATTCAACCAACTTTCAGAAAAAGGTACCCATACAATGTCTAAAACCTAAGATTTACAGTGGCTTGCAAAAGTATTCATACCCCTTGAACTTTTCCACATTTTGTCACATTACCACCACAAACATAAATATATTTCATTGGAATTTTATGTGAAAGACCAACATAGTGGCACACAATTGTAAAGTACAAAGAAAATTATACATGATTTTAAATTTTGTTTACAAATAAAAAACTGAAAAGTGCGCTGTGCAAAAGTATGAAGCTCCCTTTTCATTTTTACCAATTGCCTTCAGAAGTTGCCTGATGATTGCTGAATGATTGAATGTTGATCTAATGACTAAATAGAGTCCACGTGTGTGTAATCTAATCTCAGTACAAATACAGCTGTTCTGTGATGGCCTCAAAGGTTTGTTAAGAGAATATTGGGGAGCAAACAGCATCATTAAGTCCAAGGAAACCACCAGACAGGTCAGGGATAAAGTTGTGGAGAAGTTTAAGGGTTAGGCTATAAAAAGATTTCCCAAGCTTTGAACATCTCACGGAGCACTGTTCAATCCTTAATCCGGAAATGGAAAGACTATGACACAACTGCAAACCAAGACACAGTCGTCCACCTAAACTTACAGGCCGAACAAGGAGAGCACTGATCAGAGATTCAGCCAAGAGGCCCATGGTGACTCTGGACAAACTGCAGAGACCCACAGCTCAGGTGGGGGAATCTGTCCACAGGACAACTATTGGTCGTGCACTGCACAAATCTGGCCTTTATGGAAGAGTGGCAAGAAGAAAACCATTGTTAAAAGAACCATAAGACGTCCTGTTTGCAGTTTGCCAGAAGCCATGTGGGGGACACAGCAAACATGTGGAGAAAGGTGGTCTGGTCAGATGAGACTTTTGAACTTTTTGGCCTAAATGCAATACGCTGTGTGTGGTGGAAAACTAACACTGCACATCAGAGGTGTGGAGGTTCACCTTCCAGTGGGACAACAACCCTAAACATAAAGCCAGGGCTACAATGGAATGGTTTGAAACAAAACATGTTCATGTGTTAGAATGGCCCAGTCAAAGTCCAGACCTAAATCCAATCAAGAATCTGTGGCAAGATCTGAAAACTGCCGTTCACAAATGCTCTCCATCTAATCTGACTGAGCTTGAGCTGTTTTGCAAAGAAGAATGGGCAAAAATTTCAGTCTCTAGATGTGCAAAGCTGGTAGAGGCATACCCCAAAAGACTTGCAGCTGTAATTGCAGCAAAATGCAGGTCCACAAAGTATTGACTCAGGGGGGCTGAATACTTTTGCATACTGCACTTTTCAGTTTTTTATTTGTAAACAAAATTTAAAGTCATATATAATTTTCTTTGTACTTCACAATTGTGTGCCACTTTGTGTTCTTTCACATAAAATTCCAATAAAATATATTTGTTAGTGGTCGTAACGTGACAAAATGTTGAAAAGTTCGAGGGGTATGAAGACATTTGCAAGCCATTGTAGTTTTTAATTATTCTGTCTCTGCATCAGTCAAAACCCGCAGATATTATTTTTTTTTATCACATAAGAAAAGCGTAAATCCTCACAGTGAGGAAACTAAGAAACGTTTGACATTTTATATTGAAAAATTACACAAATGTTATCAAATAGGCTAGCTACAAATGTTAGATTCATCATCCATAATAAAGAGATGGCGCTTTTAGATGTTTTGTTTTTCTAAGAAATAAAGAAATGAACAAAAATCCGGATATGAATTTAAATTGCACCATTGTTGTAACTACAGTAACCCACCTGAATTTGAATTCTTGGCTGATTGCCTGTTAATTAGGCTACACGAGCCTCCACCTTTAACCACCTGCAGGCTTGACATATTTATTACATTTACGCATTGTCAAGCTAGTTTTGTATCTGTCAATACTAACTAACGTTACAGAAAAGTCCAACTTTTAGTACTCAGTAGTGTCATAACGACATCTCCTGTGGACCGCTTTACGCTTCGGGCTCAGACTTATCTCTGTGATTGTGCAAGATTCACGGAGAAATTGTAAATAAGCAGCTCTGAAACGAAAACAATTATCAAGTAGGTCGAGCCCATAACCGCCTCCACAGTGTAAATCATCAGGCGTTTCAGTTTATGGTCATGAGGTGAACAGTCACCATCACACAGGCGGCAGTCGGCTGCGTAAACACACGTAAACATGCAGTACAGACATGAGAGCCCGCTCACCGCTGCTCGGGTGGACTGTGGACAGCAGTCTGCTCCTCGTCTCACAGGTCTCTGCCTTCATAAAACGGCAGCAACAGCGAAAGTCTCACACACACAGTGAAGTCAAAAGTCCTTCGAAACACACCGCGGACACCTGAAGCCGAAACCCAAACAGGAACGTGTTAAAGCGAGAGTCATGTGGGCTGCCAATGCTGTCGAAGAAACCGTGCCGACTGGCCGACCGTGTGACTGTTCTGGAAGCGCAGCTGTTACGCTGCGGTCCCCCTGTTGTTACCATAGACTGTTACTGAGGCACAGAGACAGGGGCCATCTGTCGGTGAGGTATGAGTACTGCAGGAAAACAAGCAGCAGAACTTCAGAAAAAATGACTAACTGCTGTGATGAAAAGTACCATAAATATTTCTACTCAAGTACTGATCTTAATTACAACTTGATAGTATTTTTCTTTACCTATGTTTTTGTTTTAAGATAAGCTGCTTCTAAACACCACATCCTGCTCACAGGCAAGTATTGTATTTAGCTTTAAATTTACTGTACTGTACTTTTTTACTTTAGTTACTCATTACTTTTTAGATTAAACCCCCCACAGTAAACCATTCATGATTATATAAACAGTATGGTAGTTGAAATGAATTCTTTTTAATTTTTGATTATGTACAATTTTGAATGCGGGGCTTGTATTTTCAACAGAGCAGCCAATTTTTTACAGTGTGATAGTGCTACTTCTACAAAAGACCTAAATACTTTCTCTTTCACCACAGCTGAAACATGAGTTGCAGGCTCCAACGGTCTGTTTAAAGTCAGCTGGGCTGTATCCAGAGTTTAAGAAATACTCATGATAAGTCATGATTCTAACTGTTTCATAGTCCCTACCCAAACACAAACAAGACAGATTTTGTCCAAATTGAGAACTATTGCCTAGTCATTTCTGAATCTTTCTTATTTGAAATTGCAAATGCTGCCTCAAACCTCTCTACACATGACCACAAATCCAGTGGGAAAATGCTGAATCCCTTAAAACCTAACAGTGCACTGGTGATACAATTAGCATAAAGATACTGAGGCATATGAAAAACAACCAGATGTAATTTTTAAATGTGACATTTAAAATGGAGAAAAATAAACAGGAACACAGTGTCCTCAGTGCAGCACTGGAACTTGGAAAACACACATTGCAGGCTTATGGACAGCCTCAGGGAAGACACACCTTCAAAAGTTATATTAGTTCACACTTCTCCTCCACACATGCTTAAGACAAAACTCCATGATCAATCAATGTGCAAATATTATGAATGTCAAACGTTACCTACTTACTTTATGTTTGAACTTAAACACAACTGGCTCTACATTGGCTTGGTTTTAGTTTAACTTGTTTAATTTCCCTGTACGAGTGCTGCATGTGGAAAGAATTATGACCTTTATCTTGAAATTTAATTTTGAATTGATAGCAACAAATAAGAGACCCTGTAAATCTTCTAATGGGCATTTTTACTGTAGGAAAAGGGCAGGTGTTAAAAATAAAATGAATAATGGCTTAATTCCACTTAGCTGCTTTAATCCCTCATCGTAGTGACATAGGAGCCCTGTCTTGTAGACTGACAAGCACAGCGATTTCAAGACAAACGAGTACAAGTGTGAAGGTCTCTAAGTATGAATAAAAAAAGACTTACAGACTGCTGGAGGTTTGCAGGTGTGAATTAGGCTTTAGTTTCAGAGTCCTGGTGCTGTGCATGTTGGTTCATTACCACGCTGTCATGGCTTTTTGGGTCATTTTAACTGAACAGAGCCATCATTAATGTTTTTAGGGTAACTTAGAGTAAAAATTACACCACTGGAAAAAAGTATTTAAATTTTGCACTTCTGTACTATTCTGACAATATATTAAATAAAGATATCTTCACATTTGTGACTGAATTTTCTATTATGTTCATTAAAAAAAAATCATTATATAGATTTAGTTGATAAACGCTATATGCTTTTTGTATCAACACGCCTGTCAATTGCTTTTTAAATGAAACCAGTCCTGCATTCAAATTTGAATCTAATTAAAGCTGTAGTAGCAATACAAATTTACTTCATTATTGAAGATAACAAAACATCATATTATGTGCTTATCTCTAAGTAACTGATAGATTTTCAGATAGATTTGGTAAAATTAAATATTCAGTCCCTACATGTGAAAGGTGGTTGAATAAAAAATAATCTTAAAAAAAGGGGAATTGCTCTTCATTTCAGGTGTTTTCTACTATAAATGTACCATAATTTCAACCAGAGTGTTATTTGCACTTGTACTGTGCATGGCAAGTTCTTATTTCTCTTATGCATATAAAGACTAAAACAGTTCATATGTAGTAAACCCACATCTGTCTTCTGCACAGCCCTGACTAGATTATTTACAAGTGATGAAACTGCTCCTCAGCAGTTTGAGAGCAGTTCTTCACATTTCAGGTCATGTTAAGTCTGTGATATACGTGATTCTCACCCACTCACATATCAGCTTCAACTTGTTTTTTCACTGTGTTGTCATACTGTGAGGACCACCCACACTCTCCACATACTTTACATAGCACACACATACAGACAGTGACACACAGTCTTTGACAGGGGCCAGCTAGCTACTCTAATGCAAGACAACCATCCTGTTATTTACTTGAAGGTCACTGACTGAGAAAACTGAGTTCTCCTGCTGCAAAATATCTTATTCTTCTGACACCAGTAATGTTGTGGTGATAAGAAAGAACCACAAGCTGTGTAAGCTTGGGTAGCCAGACTGTGTGCTGCCTTTGAAAAAACAAAGCTTGTTCTTCTTGCTTGCTCTCAAAATATCCTGGTATATGTAGGCACTACCATTAAAACAATGAAAAAAAAAACATTTCCTGAGGAAATCCAAGAATATTTTGTCTTTGTGTCTAGTCCATGATCACAGGAAGTTGTCAGTTTTGTAATGGCATCAGTGTTTGCATAAGTTACTAAAGGTAATGTCTAATTGCAGATAGGCCAATAATTATACATGGGTGTGTCTTTGTGTTTGTCAAGCTAAATGAAATTCCCAGGCTAAATGTCTTCTGATGATGAAGATGATGAGGCTTAGAGGCTTACCAAAGCATAGCAACAAGTGGACCCTCCTCCTCTTTCCGCTCGTCCTCCTGTCACCACTTCAGCTGCTGCTCCTCAGAAGCTGACTGTCAGCCACCTGCAGGAGTCTTCAGGGCAACAAGAGGAACCACCTAAAGAACCCTCGGTTTCCCAAAAGTGGGAAAAGTGTGTTCACTCAGCCTCAGGCCTCAGCTCCTCCACAAAGAGAAGCAAAGAATAGAGCAGCGCAGAGCAGGTAAGTATGAGAAAACAGAGGTGCAACTTTGAGCAATGGGGGGGGCCTGTTGTGTTGTGGCATACCCATGTAGCTCCAGGAAAGTGAGGAATAAAGATGCACTTCCAGGTTTGGCTTGAGAGGATGAAAAACACGAGACACCAGAGTACAAGACACTTTTGAAGACAAAAGAGACTGTTTAATGGATGACCACAGCTCACAAGACAAGACAATGAACCTAACCTGCAGACACAGCTGCTAGCAAGGAGGAAAGGCAGTGACCTTGAGAGGCTAGTAAATTAATCTACACACGCATACACCCCTTCAGATTACAAAGATTACACACATAAATGGGAGATCACAACAGACATGTTAACAGCAGGGAAAGGCCTCAGCTTGCAAGCTGGCTAGCCTTTAGATTGAAAATATCATGTGCCTGATTAGCAAGCAATGCAGCACTTCTCCATGAACATGAGATACCTGCTGGGTTGTTTAGCATACAAGATATTGATTTTGCACAGTGATTCAGATCAGGACTCACAACCCTGTCCACCATAGGAAAACTGCATTAATGTTCTACTTAAATCCAAAACATGTTCGTTTTATAAACTAATTTGTATGCCTTTGCCAGAGGAAAGTTAGCAGTAACAACATGAACAAAAGTGTTTTAATCTTCAATTCCAATTATTTAAAAGTTAAGTGATGAATAATCTCACTGTAAAATACTGTGGTGTATTTTTTAATAAAATTTTTTTATTATACTCACTTTGTTGCTCTCTTTATGCCTTTATACAAGCAGGATCAACCTTCCTAGAAAAGCGACAAAGGGGAAGACTGAGGCTACAGGATTTCCTTGACCAAAGAGAGGAGACAGACCAAATGTGAAGGATGGATGATCATAGGACCAGCCAGAGAGCAGTGGCCACCTTCCAATCAAGAGCTCATTACATAATCCCTTTATTGAGACTACAGAGGTGGTAGCAGCGACATCAAGTGTTGATAAGTAAAGTGTAACTTTACATATGTGCATTATGCACAGAGTCAACAGTTTAGCTGCTAAGAGTGCAAAGGTTGTATAATGTGCCTCAGGATGATTCATGAGCTGTGTTTGTTTTTCAGGCTAGACAACATTGTTTTTCATAGTCCTGGAGCAGCTGCACGTGAACATCAACCAATCAACCAGTCAATCCTCCCAGGAAGACCGAGCAGATTACTTATTCACTCTCAGCACGTATTAGCTTCCAGGAACCCAAAATGAGTACAGTTATGAATCCCCTTACCTCTGCCCATGGACCCCAAACCTGTCTAGTGAATGGTACATGCAAAAAATATGAGAAACACAATAAAATTTCTTTGTTATACAACATAATTCTAATTTTGTAAAATACTTATTCTGAAATCTATCAGTGTTTGACACATTAAATCTAATATTGCGCAAATGATGACTTTGATTTTTGACCCAAAGACATCACAGTTATACAATAAGTTTAGATTTGAGCCATGGGGATTTGAGACTTTTGGTAAATGTACAACAGGTATTATATCTAATGCTTAAAGTATTATATGTTAGTATGAAAATGTTGCAATGTTGGATAGTTTGCCTGTATCAACCACACATATTTTTAAGTCTTTGTTACTGTATTTTTTGCCTGAACTCCAATAATCTGATTTGGCAATTTTAAGTGTACTTTGGCTATGAGTTTTGGAAAAACAAACAATTTACCAAGCAATATCAGAACAAAAAGGTGAGTTAAAACAGTACCTGTAGCCTTCTTCAACCTACTGGAACCCTTTCAGCTGCTCCCAAATTAAGGTGATGAAGGGCCCTCTAGGCTGCCCCTCCTGATGTGCCTCCAAATGGTAAAATAGACAATAGTTGCCAGTTTGACTTTATTACAGGTTTATATTTGTTATGCTTAGATCTAAGTCAGATAATAAGACAATTCTAATCCAGGATTTTGAACTGGTTCCTGTTAAATGCATCATAACTTTCTGTACTCTGGTCCCTCACAACAGCCAGCCTAAGTTTGCCTCTGTTGAGTCATTAACAAGAGTACAACATGAAAAAGTCGTTGTTTTTAAATATATGTAAATTGTACTTTTTTTTACTAGTCTGTTTTTGAATACTTTTTTGCTCTTACATGGGAGGGATAAGTGTAGGAAAGTGTGGGTGAGAACACGCCTTTACCACAGATGCCAGTTTATAGCTGCCTCAAAGAAAAAGAAGAGCCTCATTTCCTTTTGACCGTGTGTGATGTGATGATAACAGAGCAAAACTTAGATCAAGAGGCAGCAATGACACTTTCTTTCCACATCTGGCCATATTTTTATACCAACATCTGAAAAAGACAACAGTTATGTGATGAAGCCCTTGCTGTGCCTCTTGAAAAACCCTGAGCTCTAAGCTGTATAAAATTCCTCCAAAAACACCTCAAATTAAGCCACACATTGAAAGTGAATGTAGTTAGCTAGCTAACGTTATCTATGTTAATTTAGTCATGTGTCACTAACCCTAACCCTTTGTTGTTGTGATTGATTGAACAATCTGCACTGTCTTATTAAAAATACAATTTAAATTACTTTACAATGTGCCACACTGCAAATATTTAAATTTAAAGTAACCTGTACATTGAGTAATTTTTTTAGGCAGGTAGGCGTACTTTTTTTTTACTTCTACTTGTTTCTCAAAAGTCAAAGGTTTCTCAAATGGTCATTTTAACCTTTACTTGAGTCATATTTAGTTAAAGTAATGTTACTGTTACTTGAGTGTGTATTGTCATTACTCTATCCACCACTAGTCGTTCTGGGTATAATTTTGTCAGCAGAGTCAGTAAATTGCTCTCTCATGTATTAGATTCAGTGCTATAATCTTCTTTTCCAGCTCAGTTGCCTCTCAGTCACTTGCTGACTATCACTGCAGCTCAGGTTTGTGATTTTTTTCCTTGTATCAGTCTCATAGTACATACAGTAACATTGTTTACATTTGGGTCAAATAGTGGAGGCCTGTTCGCCATATTTTATTCACATCACACACGTCACACAAATAGCTGTCACATATGTTATGACAGCTATTTTAAGTTTACCTTAATAGTCTACTCCCCTTGTGGTTGCTATCTCCAATTACCATGTGACCAAGGACAAGAATGATTGTAATTTTCTGGATGTAGTTAGCAAATTATACTGATATCAGGTGCTAATATCATTATGTGCAAAGGAGCCACCCTGTGGTTAACTTGAATATAACATTTATAATCAATGAGCTCCTTTTTACATTCATTCATAATGATTTTTGTTGCTTAGAAAGCCACATCTATAGGAACACCTGTAGGCAAAAGCACAAACACTCACCTGTCTGTGAATCCTGTGGTGGTGGTGGCTGTGTTAAATAAAGACGTGGAATCTGAACCTTGGACATTTGATTCTGTCAGATCACTTGTGGTGAGTTAGTTTTCCCTGACTCGGCACAACAAGTTCTATCAGCTAGTTGTTAATGTCATAGAGGGTGGGAGAATACATGTTGAGTTCATATGCCCCAGATTAATAACAGTGGCGTATCGGAATGGAGGTATGCGAGGTATGTGGTTCGGATGATGATGATATTATGTACATAGGTGTTAATGCATGTGTGTGAGGATGTGACAGGGGAACATAACTAAAAGTTACAAGGCCTCAGCTAGTTACAAGAAAAATAATATAGACTGGGTTGGGAAAAAAAAACAATGATGTCTAAAATATACGTGTGTGTGTGTGTGTGTGAAATGTATTTGATCAGGAAATTTCAGTACCAAGTTCTAATTAGCTTTTACAGAAGAGCAATAGAAAGCATCAAGCATCACATACTGGCAAGGGAGAACAGGAAGGCTCTGCAAAGGGTAATTAAAACTCCCCTAGAACATCACAGGCACCCATTTACCGAGCATCAGTGGTATTGATTAGGTGCCTATGCAGAGCCCAAAAGATATTCAAAGACCCTACTGCTGTCAAGAAAGAGATACAGAAGTATCTGCTGCTGGACCTTCAGACTAAAGGACAGCCTCTTTCTTCAATCTGTGAGACTCCTTAGTTGTAGTTTTAAGGGAACACAAATAGCATTTCGTGACACAATCCTGTGTTGTAAAATGATAAATAAAAGGACCTTGTAATTTGGTATAGAGAGGTGAAGGAAAATTGGTTCTTGTGGGATTGTAATTTGACAAACAAGTCCTTCAAAGCTCATAACTGAAACTGGGGGCGGGGTGTAAAGATGTTAATGAATGTCAAATGACTTGATACAACTAGAAAAAGATTATACACTGTCAGTGCTTCAGATTCAAACAACAACAACAACAACAGCAAAAACTCAGATAGACATCCTGTGAAGCATTATTATGAACCCTGTATTGATGCTAAACCCTACAGAGGATAATAAAACACCACTAGATGGCACCCACAGCTAACTATGTTTGTAGGCCTCTGATGACTCACTGGCCTCTGGCTGTAATCTAGTTAGATCTCCCTGTTCTTTAGACGGAGGCTTTCTCATTGGATAAGCTCCAGATGTGATAAAAGAGCTTTTTTTTTTGCCTTGGTCCTGTTCTCTGGAACAAACGGCATGCTGGCTTGAGATCAGTCCCAACTGTGTCAATTTTACAAAGCAAACTGCAAACATCTCATTTTTTTCTGCTGACTAGATTTAAGATCACTACTGTCTCCAGGTACTTCTTTTCTTTTTCTTTCTTTTTTTTTGCAAACCTTTTAACTTTGTTTTATTGACTAAATTGTGTAAATATGTCACTTGTTGCTGTATAAATTACAATGTAAAGCACATAAAGTTTACATGTACCGTAGTCAAAGAGACTTAGTCTACATGATTAAGGATAACAATCAAAAAATTATAACTGTCGTTTAAATTGAACCCTAAGTTAAAATGAAAGATGTCTGAAGACTTTGTGACACTACATTTGTAGAGCATATTTTCAGATATTTGTCACAGGATGTATGTAGAAGTAAATGAGACATTAAATCAGCAGGGTTCATTGACAGTGTAATGTGCAAATGAAGTGAGGAAAGATTTTTGTGTTTCCTAAGTAATTTGGTTTACATGTGCAAATATAAAAGAGAGAAAATATAATTATAGATGGCACTTGATAAATACCTGTCTAAATTTAGATACTGGGATTTTTTGCTACAAATGAAAAATGTGGAATAATTCTACACACGCATATATGCATAAAAAAATAAAAAATGACCTTACAAAAGCAAATGTGCTGTTTCCACATGTGTTTTGTGTTTAAAGAGCAACAACAGAGTCAATAAATTCAAACATTGGTCAAATTGGGTTTTTTCCAGCAACCTTTAGCCAAGTGAGTCAGACTGCACATTTTTGCAGCAGGATAAATTATCGTTACGCAACTGCTCCTGTTGCAATCCAGTGAGGCTGTGCTGCTAAAAAAGCAGATTTCATTAGTCCATCTTGTACCTTTCTCCTTTTCTGTTTACTGGAAATATACTCAGTGTTGTTGGAAACATTCAAGCACAGATAAAGGAGCAAAACAAAGCCCAACTGGCCTTGGACTGAAGCCCTGGATAAGAACACTGGGTCTCTATTCATGACTCACAGTGTGAACAGAGGCGGCAATAATGTGGTTATAGAGATTTGATGGTAAAGAGTTTCTTCACTGTGGGAATTCCTGAACTCAGGGATTTGTTGGGAAATCCCCCATTTCAGCTTACTCTATGACTCTGAGTGTCACAGTGCTGGACCAAACGACAGGACCGAACCCTGAGGAGCACATCATGAAGGTACCTCAAGCTGGGTTATGTAAAGATAAAGATAAATAAAAATATAAAGTTAAATATTTGATATTTTATTGCTGTAAGCTTCAATGAAATATTTTGCTAGGTGATTTAACCTCATTTGTAAAATTGCGGCTTTGCAGATTTAATTCATATTTTACCATATCTAATAAATTCCTATCATATAAATTACTCTTAAAATAATTTTGAAAAATGTCATTTTTACAAAGAAAATCTCTTAAGGATAACATATAATCTGGTCTTCTTGAAGGATCTCCCTTAATTAGTGTTCAATGCTGCCAAAATGTTGAGATCAAGAGAAATGTATTTCATGTCATGATGATAATGTCTTTGTCAGACATAGAACATTTTATGATGTTTTTTTCTTCCTTTGTGTGTGCAGTTCCATTTGAATGCAATACTTTCCTATTTGGCACTGCTGCTTGCCTTTCTCTCTCCAGTTCGGTAGGTGCACACACTTATCACAGCAGACACATATCTTAACTCAGTATTGGATAAAATGTATTGATTATGTGGAAAAAAAATTCTCCTCCATATAAGTCATACACTTGTTGACTGCTGCGTATTGATCTTTTCTAATCTACTGATTCAATTACACTCCTGTATTTAAGGTACTGTCAGATGGATAATATGTTTGTATTGATTCTCATTGGAGGGATGAGAACAAATGTCTGGTTTGTATTCATTTTTCTCAATGTTCCTCTCAGCTGTTACCAGCGTGTAAACTGCAGATGGGGGCCTTATGGAGAGTGGTCTGAGTGCGACGGCTGCTCCAGTACAAAGGTACTTAAGATCACACAAATACTCCTTCTGTACTTGTACCGCTATTGCATAGATTCATATTTTTTGCTAAAAGCCCTGATTTTCCTGATTTCAGGTAAGATTTAAAGGTCCAGACCCCAATGCTTACAACACTGGCGCTGTTACATAATCCTTTTAGGTAGACTGTGAATCATGCTGTATACACTTGAAGGCCTGTTGCTCCAGGAAGGGGCACAGTGACACAAATCCTCAGCAAATAGCTGGTGCTGGGTGCTTGGCAACATAGTGGTTACTTGCATGGCTAGTTGGTAAACTGCTGTAGCTATCAAACAACCATTAACCACTGTAACTGTTACCGTTACAGTAATTATTGTTGCCTGTTTCAATAGCTTTCTCAGACATAGTGCAAGCAAGCCAGATCAGATGTCAATATGTTGATTCAGTTTATTTAAACATTTATTTATCACTGATTCCGGTCTCATCAATTGCAAAAAAAAATATCATCTTTGTAGGAGTTTGTACCCTGGCAGAGAAACATTGTATAAAGTTTCAACCAAGCTAACAGCCTTACTCTTTTTCTGACATTCTGGCTCTCTGTTGCCTCAAATGTCAGCGTTGTTTGGGTGGTTCACTGTTCAGTATTGGTCAGTGGCAAAAGTTGGTACATCAAAGAACAAAGTACACAAAAGTTGAAGTTGCATAAAAGATTAGCACTGATATCATTTTCTGCTGAAGGCACATCCAGTGCTTTATCTCTGCTTGTTGGTCAGGATGTTAGGTGGGGTTGCCTGAAATGCAGACAGGGTCATTTTGAATTTTTTAAGACGGACACAGTTTTTTTTGTTTGTTTTTGTTTTGTTTTGTTATATTTAAATACAAATCATAATTTTTGCTCACAACAGCTGTTTATAATCCAGAAGGAATGGACTCTATATTGGAAACAAAGACTAATGGTACCATAATTGCAGTGATTTCTGAAAATTTTGGACCAAAAATTAAGTCACTAAAGCCCCCAAAACAGCACTTAAATCCTCCTCTGTAGTTCTTATCTAAAGCCTCCATAAAACAAATAGTAAATAAATCCATACTCCGTTAATTATTACATTCCTTTACTTTCAATTCATGTTTATGATCACTTCCTTTCAAGGCGCAGACTCGCCATGTGGCGGTGTATGCCCAGTTTGGGGGTGTTCCATGTTCAGGGGAGGCCACACAGACACAAACATGTGTCACACAAAAAAGATGTCCCATAGAAACCGGCTGTGGAGACAGGTTCCGCTGCACCTCTGGTATGTTGTTACATGTGTATATCATATTTTGTAAAATATGCCATAGCTTTTGTTCTTATTACAATATTATTTTTTTTTTTTTTTATCCAATAGAAAAAAACTGGCACAGCACTTACTTTTTAATTAAAGCTGAGTTTTGTAAGGACAAATTTAAGTTATTTGAGTTAGGGTTTGACTTGAAATGCTGCATCTCAGTTGTAACTATTACAACACAATAATGTATTCTTAAAATATTTCAAAAAGATTTTACACATGTCATGAAAAAATGAGCTTTTTACTTTGTTCTGAATGATGTCTCTTTCAAAATGGAATGAAAACTGTTCATCTAAACCCTAATGCAGGTCACTGTATCAGCCGCTCTCTGGTATGTAATGGTGATCAGGACTGTGAGGATGGTCTGGATGAGAGAAACTGTGATCAAGACAGCAGCGAGTACACATGTGACATTGACAAAACGCCTCCCAACTCTGATTTTACAGGCAGAGGGTGAGCAGCTCCAATTCCACCACTAGGAAACTTGTTTTTTTACTGTGACTAGCAAATTTAAACAATAGCTATTTGCTTTTAAAATAGCGTGACATGTTTTTGTTATGAACAAAAAAATCCCTATTGGATAAAACTGAAAATAAAATGGATTTGTTGTGTTATATTTTACAGGTACAATGTGCTAACAGGCAAGTTGAGAGCAGGTGTGATCAACACTCTGAGCTTCGGAGGCCAGTGCAGGAAGGTGTTCAGTGGTGACCACAAGGTCTATTACAGACTGCCACAAAGCATCCTCAGGTACAACTTTGAGGTAAGACAGTGTGTTATGTTTGGTCATATGGTCACATGTAAGATGATGGGCAGCATCTGCTCTAATGCAACCACATGTTGCTCTTTTTTGCACTGCAGGTGAAAGTGGACAATGAAGAAAGTGATGAATTGTATGAGAGCTCCTGGTCCTACATACAGCACATCCAGGCCAATGCCTTGGTGGGACACGATCGCCGCACTTTCCACAAAGAGCTCAGTGAAAACAAGGTAATGATATGATGTAAACTGCTTCATGAAACACTTACAGTAATTTAGACTTCTTAATCTAACTGATGGACAAACTAACAGACATGCTTAACATCCCTGTCTATGGGCTGTGTCACTGGTTGGGTTCAAGAATTCTCTTCACCAGCTAACAGGAAATGACCTCCCAGTCTTTTCATTTCTATCATCCAGGCTCACAGACTTATAATCCTGAAGAACAAAGTGGAGCTGGCCCAGTTCCAAAACTCTGCCCCTCAGTATCTGACCCTGGCCGAGGGTTTCTGGAAGGCCCTGTCTGCCCTGCCATTCACATACGACTACTCTGCCTACCGCCAGCTGTTCCAGACATATGGCACACACTACCTCTCTGAGGGCTCACTAGGAGGAGAATACCAAGCCTTGTTGGAGTTAGACAGTCAGGCATTCTCTGTGAACAGTAAGAACTTTTGATGTATTGTATTGCTGTTGATGTCAGTGTTTGTACAGACACTTTGTTTATATCGCGTGGCTTCTCATTCAGACTGACAAGGTGCCCTTTTAGCATCTGTGATGCAACAGGTTTTTTAACAAACTTCAAATTTAAACTCATCCATGGCAGAATTAGTCTGACCTAGCTACAGCTCCAACTGAAGTAGTAGGAAAAACAACACTGTCCTTATTAGAGCTGAGGCTAAGGGATAAGGACCCTGGAGACTGTGGTTTGAAAGCAAATATGAAACCAGCTATCTTTACTTTAAATTTCACTCTTCATTAAGTAGCTTTGGTGCCTAAACCCAACCACAGTGTTATATCTTAACTGCGTGTAAGAAAAGTTGTGTGACAGAAGAAAGAGAAGTGTGACAAAGCAGCCAAGTGGCATTTTATTACCCATTAGGTTTAACATGTAGATAATATGTTTCTGGAATTTTGTTAATTTATTTCTTGCATTGGCTCTATTATTAGAAGAACATATCAACCTTCATTTTTTGAATAGTCTACTATTAGATTTTCAACCCACTGCCACATAAAGAAGTTGAAATGTAAGCCAAAAACAATAAATGTTCTTTGTTTAAGACAGCTTTTATCAAACAAAGATCGGCTACAACATAAGTGCAAAGATTAAGCAAAACAGTTTAATAAAAGCCTTTAAATGTGTAGGTTTGTAACCCATGCCAGTACTGTCTTTAAAAAAAATCATATTTTTTTGAACTGTTTCTTATTTCTCGCTCCTTCCTTGTCTTTGTAAAGCTTCACTAGATATAGAGTTCCAGAGATGTTGGAGGAAAGTGAAACGCCGCTTCTTCCGGAAGAAAGTCAAGACTGTGTGTGAAAAAGTGACAGACTCTATAACATCCAGAGACGGTGGGTGACAGCTGTCTTACTCAGAGTGTGGAAAAAGAGTATGAACATGATGAAATGTTATGAGTACAATTCAATTTTGTCAGATATGGACATAGCTATTTGGATTGAGTTATGGTTGACCATTCCACTGTGTAGCTTAAGCTGTGCTGTTACTTACCTGCAGGACACGCTTCTTCCAAGATGCCCATCAAGGTAAATGTGTTTGGAGGAGATGTGGCCTTCACTAGTGCTCTGACTGTTCTGGATCTGGAAAACCCTGAGGCCAATGGGGAAGTTTACGACAACTGGGCCTCGTCTGTCAAAGATTTCCCTGAAGTCATTGACCAGAAGGTACGACACTGAGCTCAGCTGTGTATCTGACTGGTTTATTGGGCTTTTGTTTTTAAAATCACACTATTTTTTATTTACCTTTGCTTTCTATACATATTGCAGCTGTTTTATTTATCAATTTTTATGTTTTTTTTCTAATTACCACCCTCATCCAGTTTGACCAATCCTTTGTTAAGCCCTGCTCTTTTAGTTACTGTTAAAAACACCTGTTTTTTTTTTTTTTTTTTAATTTAGCATGGCATAAGTGACAGACTACTTACAGTTAAATTTATATTTGCTTTCAAAACAGTCCTTTGTTTGAAAGATAAGTGGATACAGGCAACCTATCATTTTAACAAGGGACCATCAATTTGCCAGCTGAATTTGACAACTGTTGACACATTTTATTAGCAGTAGCTTACCAGCTAACTCACACCAACTCCATTCGTAAAACTGATATAGGTGGTTTATTTAATATTTATAAACCTTTGAAAAACTCCTAAAAATCACAACTGCTGCATTCATTAGTTGCCAAAAGGCTAATGTCCCAGGCCAGAACAAAAACACCCTCACCATATAGAAGGAATAAAGGAGCAGTAAAGAGATCTTAAATATGAGAGTGTAAAATTACATATCTTATTGCTTTTTCATTCAAACATTACCCCTGATTGGTGACTTTCTACAAAAAATGTTTGCTTGCAATGTTTGCTTCATATATTATTGTTTATGTTTTCACACTCTAACAATATGTTCAACTTTTGTAAAAGGCTATTAGTAGGAAGAGTGTCTGATTTTTTTGTTTGCATGGCCTGTGAGTGGCAAAAGATACAGGGTTCTTTTTCAGTAAATTATCAGCTGATATAAAATATTTTCTAATGCATATTGTCATCAT
>JAPZDY010000011.1:8115340-8127430 GCA_029783645.1 Ctenochaetus hawaiiensis
ATGTTTTTTTGTAAATAGCCACAATAAATATAAAATTTGTAAATAAAAAAACGACTGCATTTTCTAATTGTTATGAAAGAGGACTAGCGCCAGGTGGCAGTGTCACACCTGGCGGCCCCAGAGCTCTTAAAGTGGTGCTGATAACAATATACCGACACCTCATCAGTTGTAACTTTAAAGTTAACTGTGAGTAACTCGAACTTTGACAATAAAAAATATTTGAACTGCTTACAAGCTAAACTTAAAGCATTTTTATTTTAATTGTTCTGTTGTGCATTTCAAAAAACTGTAGCCTGTAGCCTAAATTTTGCACATGGGAGAGAAAATTACTCCGCAACATTTCCAAATGTCTGTTCACAAAACTAATATTATTATTTATTATTTTTTAGACGTATTACAGGAGTTTTAATTGCAGTTTTTAAAGAGGAAGAATGTTTGTTTTAAAGTGCGGTAGTCTATTCTAAATAAACAGGTCGTAAATAAACAGATCAGTTCACCGACTTAAATAAAATTAGACCAAAAAAAATGTGATATAAGCGAAGAAAATTTTGAAAGCTGCAACACAAACTGTTGAACTTCTTTTCCCACCAAAATAGCTAAATCTCCTTTTTAAAAAAATCTGAAAAAGCACAAAATTCAAGCAAAGCCAGTTTGAATGCCAGTTTGTATGAAGTTTAGCTACCACCTCTTAACTGCCTCCGCTGCCGACTGAAGAGAAACGAAAAGCCAGACTCTGTTACATCCTCACAGACAAATGACGCATTTTCCATCACTGGTCTAAATACGCAGCATCATTCTCCGTCAGCAGCCGAGACTCGCAGTTCAGACTCTTCCTGCTGGACTGAACAGTCCAAACATCCAGTATGCGCTGTTCAAGGTGCGACGGTGTGATGCGCACCAGACTCTCCACCGAGTAAAAGACGCTCTCCAAGCACCAACAATGGAGGACACAAACAACACAACTGCCTGGTCTCTGTTTGATAACCCGTACAACAAAACCCCCAAACCTGACGATGAAGAGGTGAAGCTGAGTTATCAAGTGGTCACATCCTTCCTTCTTGGCGCGCTCATCCTGTGCGCAATATTTGGGAACGCGTGCGTAGTTGCAGCCATCGCCTTGGAGCGGTCTCTCCAGAATGTTGCCAACTACCTGATTGGTTCTCTGGCTGTCACCGATCTAATGGTGTCGGTGCTGGTGCTGCCCATGGCAGCGCTCTACCAAGTCTTAAACCGGTGGACTCTTGGGCAGGTTCCTTGCGACATCTTCATCTCTCTGGATGTGTTGTGCTGCACGTCCTCCATCCTGCACCTGTGTGCCATCGCGCTGGACAGATACTGGGCGATAACCGAGCCCATAGACTACATGAAGAAGAGGACGCCGAAGAGAGCCGCCGTCCTCATCAGTGTCACCTGGCTCGTCGGATTCTCCATTTCGGTGCCACCAATGTTAATCATGCGCTCCCAGCCCGGCAGCATGGCAGAGGACAGGGCGAATCCCAAGCAGTGTAAGATCAGGCAAGATCTCTGGTACACAATATACTCAACTTTCGGGGCTTTTTACATCCCGTTGACGCTAATGTTGGTTTTGTACGGGCGGATATTCAAAGCGGCCAGGTTTCGGATCAGGAGGACGGTGCGTAAAACAGAGAAAAAGAAAGTTTCCGACTCTTGCTTAGTGTTATCCCCTGCCATGTTTCACAAAAAGACTACCGGAGACGCGCAGGGCAAGACTTGGAAAAGGAGCGTGGAGCCCCGGCCTCTGCCGAGCGTCAACGGCGCGGTGAAACACGCGGAGGACGGCGAGTCTCTAGAGATCATCGAAGTTCATAGCAACTCCAAAGGCAACCTGCCACTGCCCAACACTCCGAGCTCAGTGCCGCTGTTCGAGAGCAGGCACGAGAAGGCGACCGAGGCGAAGAGGAAGATCGCGCTGGGACGAGAGCGCAAAACGGTTAAGACTCTTGGCATCATCATGGGCACCTTCATCCTCTGCTGGCTGCCTTTCTTCATCGTCGCCCTGGTCATGCCTTTTTGCCAGGAGTCGTGCTACATGCCTCGCTGGCTGGAGGATGTCATTAACTGGCTGGGTTACTCCAACTCTTTACTCAACCCCATCATTTACGCGTATTTCAACAAAGACTTTCAGAGCGCTTTCAAGAAAATAATAAACTGTCATTTCTGCAGACCGTGATGATCATCCAGGTGCAAAAACCCCTAAAACCAACAGTCTTTAAATATGGCACAAAGCGATTATTCTGAATATAGAATGATACTAAAAGTGAAAAGAGGACTTATAACGACTGCTGTCGATCATCGCCATCGTTATCAATATTGAAATATTCCCAGAGATGTCTGTAGGCTATGCATAGATAAAGCTGTGCTCGTTTGAATGTTTCTCATCCTGCTCTGTAATGTTAAATAAAGAAATACTTTTTCAGGATTTTTGTGAAGTCTTGATTCTAAGAACCATATGTAGATTGATGCTTGGAAACTAAGTAAATTATTTTTCGAAATATGTGTAAAAATAAGGGGGAACTGTTTCTGTGTTTGTGATGAGTATTCTTGATTATCTCCACTTTTTTGGTAGAAAATCCATAAATTACACCAAAGAGGTTTATGGATTATAAAAACCAATTTAGTCAAATACATCCTAGCTTTAAATCCTGTTATACTTTGGTCAACATTTTGAAATAGAAATTTCAATACTGTATATGTGGCAATTAAATAATTACAAATTAGAGATTCAAATGAGTAGCAGTCATTAGGCAAAATTACATTAACTTCAGCAGCACTGAGCTAAAGGTCTCATCCAGGTAAACATTTTATATCCTCATCAAAGGAGTGAAACAGGCTGCTTGACATTCCCTTAGCAGATAATTGTTTATGCTTTAATAATTTAATTTGAAATACTAGCCAATGTGCATGAAAATGATGGAAATAAACAACTGGTCTACTGCACTGCCCCCAATCAAAGGCACACATTGAAAACACTTTTTCAATGGAAGCTATCACCACTGTGTTCCAGATGTAGATTTGCTATATTTCTGCAGAAAATAGACTCTATTTAGCTAAATTATCTTTTTGGTCCCACTGACCTAATGTATCGTTGGGACAGCCATTACATACTCCTGTCATGTAAACCAACAAAACTCTTTTTCCTGTTTATTAGTGAAAAAATCCCAAAATGTTACAAAAGATCTAAGATGTCAGGCTGACATTAATATATCTCAATATTATATCTTAATATTTAAACTGGGTGGAAAGGTGCAGTCATAAAACACACTATTCTTTGCATGTAAAAAACATCAAGAAACAGAATATGTGCTGTGATCCTGTCAGACAGAATGTAAAAAAGACAATGTTAATATCTTTAAAGTTACTTAAAAAGAAATAAAACAGAAAAAAACTTCTGTTTTAATGGGTAAAAATATAAGATTGAATTTTAATTTGTCACTAGTGGGACTTTGATTCTTTTGTTAAATTATAAACAGAATTCGACCCCCTGCTACAGAAAATGTGTCATCTTTCTCAAAATGTCTTCTAACAACATCCTGAGCCCCTGAACTGTTTCCCCTGAGCTCCACCTGCACTCTGATCCTCTCATCAGATGCATGTGTGGCTCTGCTGTGTCTCAGAGCTGACAGTGAAACAAAGACAATCCTTATTACAGTTTGGAAAAATGCATTTCGTCATTCCATGGAGTGACACTGACATGGAGAGCATCTTGGATGTGTGGGGAGGGTGGGCGAATAAACAGATACACACACACATACACCGTTATCATACATGGGCAATCGCAGAAAGGTCGCTGATGAAGTGGTCGGGGTTGCTTCTTATAGCTGCTGCCCTTTTCTCCCATCACTCACAGCGTCATAACATGTAAGTCCATCTTAAAACGCCTGTGAAGGGGGCACGCAGATGGAAGCTGGAGAGGTGGTTGCCATAGCTACATATGGGAGATGCAAACTCCGGGGGCCGAAGGGGCAATTACCTGATCAAAGGCCTGCTGCAACACGGGAATACAGAGGTGTGTATGAGGGGCCCACAGCTGTCAGCCTCCTCAGACAATAAGCAGGTGGAGTTTTTTCTTTTTCTTTTTTTTCTTTTTGGCTTGCAGTGTTACACAGCTACTGAAACTGTACAGTAAAGCTTGTGTCCTGTCATCCTCTCTCAACTAGAGTGCCACAAACTTTGTTCTTTTTAAGGTTGGTTTGACCCCACAATTGATTTTTTTTTAATATCTGTAACGATATTATAACGATCCGTCCCAACCTGTCTGACAGGATCTCATTTATCATCATATTCGGCTCCAGCTCTCCATTCCAGTCCTGTGATGTGTACATTAAATGCAATATCACGACCAAGAACTCTTTCCTTTTTATGTTTCATCATTCCATCAAAAAGGAATATTCTACACGCCTCAAGTATCAATTGTAGACAAAAGTTCAGCCTGACAGATTTTGCATCTTTTGACACTTTGGCATCTCCAGTAGAAATGATCATATTAATAAAGTTCTGTGAGTTTGAATTATGTTTTCATGAATGGCATTAGGTCAAAGGTTAAAGGATAACTCTGATAGCAGCTTTCTTAATTTATGAGCTCAAGAATCAATGAGGACAGTGAGCTCACGTTTCTTCACACATTTTGGGAATTTGGTGCAGTTATATTTTACAGTGTAAAAATATTAACATTGTTTCAGTACAAGTAAGTAATTAGTGGATTAGTATAGTTTTTATGCCCAGACCACAGAAAATCTAATAGAACAAGTCCAAATATTTTATGTATGTTTAAGTGGGTGAGTTGGGAGGAATTAGAGTCATTACCTCAGCATTGATGAAATCCTTGCTTCAACTACAGCACTAAAATAAGTCAGGCGAGAAGCATGAGCAGTCAGATCACGGGCCAACACTGTAATAAACTGTAATTAGAATAATACCAGCAGCCTCAATTAAGTTAGGTGTATTGGAGAGAGGAGAAAACAGTTTGTGAGAACACACTAATGAGTCACGCTCTCTAATGAATAATTAGAGTAGTGACGACATTAGAGCTATCTCAATTTAAGAATGCATTAAAAATGTCGTGTTGCAGTAAAATAACCTGCTAACTATTAAAAAGGTGAATGCTAAACACTGTCTTGTCCCACCTCTGATTGTCTGCACATCCTGCAACATCATTTCCTTCACATCACAGTTGTGACGCTGTCTCTTGGAAGCCAATATTCTTGTTTTTTTCCCTGCAAAAAACTCAATTTGTCTGTCAGATTTACAACTGTCTCCCTGACAAGAGACATTTCAGAGGATGATTTCTCAAAATGACAGAAACCAACAGCTTGAGACAAAACATGAGCTGCTAACAAGAGTGTTTAAATTTTCCTGATGGAAGTAAAACTCAACAAAGTCACTTGACAATGTGCAGAACAACACTAAAATCTCTAAAACACAGCAACTCTGTTTTAACATATCGCGGCTGATGGTTGTGCATTTTGGTTTGTTGTGTGTGCTTCCTCAGAGACTGCTGCCGAGTGCACTTGGCTGTGAATCAGCCAGCATATTGGAGGAGGTGAAGAGTGTGGATTCAATTTCATCCATACGCTCTTGAACTGTTCAGTCATGTTGGCCCTGCAGGAGCGCCGGTGGCGTTTTGCTGTCAGAGGGATTATATTATGGGATTTCAGAGCCTCACAGGACCCAAAGAGAGAACGCAGCCTCCTCGTCTTTTTTGGATCTTTTCGTTGAATTGTTGTCATTAGTAGAAACTCAGAGAAAAAAAACAGCAGAACAGGAGCTGCAGATCACACTCTTCAGAACAAGCCTCGGAACAAGCTTTTGTTTTAAATGAAGCCTTTATATATTTTATGAACATTGCAAGAGGCATCTTGCAGATCGTACATTTTATTGTAAAATAACAGTAAGAGCTGACTAAGAGCTTTATTGGGTATAGTTTTCAGTTGTATAAAGTTTCATATAGTCATATATTTACTTAAACACCACTCTGATCCAGAATATTATGTAGAGGAGGAAAACTTTGTAAGTGCACTAAACTTCATTTTTGCTTCAGTATATATATATGTAAATTTGTTCATGGATTCAGTCATCCATGAGTTCATCCAGCCATTTCCGGTGGACTGAAGTGTCTCAAAAACTCCCAGGACAGACTGACATAAAATTGACTGTTGATTTTCAACATTTGCAGATTTTAGGAGTCTGAAAGATTTCCTTTATATGCACTTATATGTAATATTGTAAATTTTATTTGCCCACATCAGTTCAGCTGAACATGCAAAATTAATTAATTAATTAATTAATTAATTAATTTAAAAATGGTATAATTATGTAAAGACAAACAATTTGATCACCTCAGTGAAACTTCAGATTATAAATTATGCAGGTCTTTAGTGATGAAACTTATGTTGAAAGGATTATGTCAAACATGGATTCCTTGTCATGCACAAGTGTCTCTCCTGGAGCTAAAGGAAACAAATGGCGCCTCGGCTGTGAGGTCGTGATACTTCTCAGGGCCCCTCCAACAATAATGAAGTCACGACTGATTACACATACATCTTCATTAATTAACTTCTCCACCTGAGGGCTGTGCAAAGTTTTCTGGACTTTTGTTTGCTGCTCCGGTGCTGCATTTGAACTGAAGCACAAGGAAACATTAAGGTGAAAATTGTGACTCCAGCTTACTTTCAATGGAAGTTAATGGTGGAGGTCAGTAGTCTCTTATAGAATACAAGGCACTCTGATGTTGTTAAAATCTTTTATAAAATTGTTCACACTACAACGTGTTTTGTCTCAGAGGAATCTTCATCAGGGTCTTTCATGCATGTCCGAGCCAATTACGATCAATTTCTATTAGAAGTAAGCTGAACAGTCACTGTTTTATACCTTTATTGTATGATTGTGTGATTTTATCTCATTGTTATTTCTGATCAACTGTTGTATTCTCCATATAATTTTTCACAAGGAAATATATATAAATCCAAACATAAATGGTCATGTGCTTTCTTAAATCTTATTTGTATATTTCATACAGAGACAATTTGTACTTTATAAGGGAGTTTTGTGTTGCAATTATATCCTGCTGATAAATTGTTCAACATGTTTGTTCATTCACGAGCTGCTTTTTCTTCCCTTTCTTCTCCTTCATCACATAGTAAAATACGGTCTGTCTTTGGTCCCCTAAACTTGTCCTTTCTGTACTTGGAGCAGGTGTCAGTGCTGTCACTCTGTTTGATTCACTGAGTCATTTTAAGTGGACATCAAACAGACTCCTTGTTTGTTGTCTTGCTGTTTGATACCGTCTGCAGGTGTTTCTTTTCTTCTCCAGCAGATTGAAGCACAAGAAGATAAAAGTTAACTTCATCTTTTGGTCTGGATGTGTCATCTGATTCCTTTCGCTCATTGTGTAAGCCAAAAAAAAATGAAAAGACACAAAATTTAGAACTTTGTGCAATATTTTCTTATCTCATTGACCTTTTTTGCCTTAAAAAAAAACAGAAAAAAGGGAAAAAAAGATAATTTCCAAAAAGGTCCTCAAATGTGGAAGGCTTAATAGTAATACTGGTAAAACGACAAGTCCCTCTATTTACTGTGGCAGTTATTATACACAAATGTTAGGGCATTTTTAATAATAATAATGTACATTACATAACTTCAATTATAATTTTCCTTAAGTACATTATTTATCATGACATTTTAACTTTCAGTAGTTATCTTTTCATACCTCAGCTTCTACTTCAGTGTGGCCACAGGAAGAATTACAACTTTAGACTGTTCCATTAACAGTTATATTATTTTTTATTAGTTATATTATAAAGTTATCATCGTTTACATATCCCAACTTTTAACTCATTCATCAAATCTGCAGACTCATCTTTATCATCATCCTCACCCATCAGACCCAGCTCCTTACTTGTTTGTCTTCCTGCCCTCAGGATAAGGATACAGTGTTATCTGAGGAAGGATTACCACACTGATGAACAGTTCTCTCCCAAGCTGTCAGGTTACTAAATTACATCTGCTCCCACTCTAACCTGTTTCCCAAAGTGTCTCGAATTAGTCATCTTCCAACCCCCCAAAACCCCCTAAATTTGTGTGTAAAAATGTGCTTAACAATAAGGAACTTGAACTTTAACTACAGTGTGTCACATACTATTCATGGCAAGTTTGTACAACTACTGCTTATAAATGATAAATAGGGGGATTTAAAGATGTATTGTTGCTGATACATCAAGTCAAGTCAAAGTTTATTTATAGAGCACGTTTAAAAACAACCTCGGTTGACCAAAGTGCTTTACAGGGGTACAAAACAATCTCTCATACTACATGACACATAATTGCCCTGCCTTACCAGCCTTCTAACATGTTGCTTTATCAAAAAATGTAAATGTGTAATTTTTCATTCACTTATTTAGCCGGCATTTTGTGTCAGTCTCATGTAGCTTACCTTCTTAGTTACCATGCCATGCCATGAACAACCAACCTGCTTTGAAGCAGATTACGCTCTAGATAAGAGATCAGTGTGTATAAACACACTGCCTACTGACTAATCAGACTGATCAGTTCTCTTGGAAAATGGCATCACCTTTTATCAGAGGGCACAACATGAGAGGGTTTCTGAGGAGGTCATAGACTGACAGACCCCTCTGGCTTTACCCGATGATTCTTTAGATTGGTGATATAGATTGGAGGGGATGACTTATTTATGTCAGCTTCTTGAGCTATATGTTGTAGAGACTGAATGAAGCACTCAAGCCTTGTACTTTTTGAAATTAAAGTATGGAAGTTAAACCACATGCTGTGAATTATGTTTTATATTGATCGTTTTTATTTGCTTCTGTTTGTACATAAGAGTATAAGTGTCATGAATAAAAAAGAAAACATCTAAGGAGGATTTTTATATTTTATTTTATTTTTATTTTTACAATTCCAGAAAAAAGTCAAAATTTCAAGAACAAAGTCACAATGTGAAAAATTTGTTTTTTTATTATGCACTTTGAGAAAAAAGTTGAAATTCGAAACTATATTCGTAAAATTTCAACTTTCTCCTCGAAATTTCAATTTTTTTTTCGACTTGCAAAATAAAATAAATCCTCTTCCTTTTTTTATATATCCATGACCTTCATACTCTTTCACATGTTTGACACTATTGGGACTGCAGCTGACAATATGAGTATAACATTTTCATGGACCCACAAGAATTTCTAGGTAATGTCCCTTTAAAATGGGAGAAACTCAAAAGTAATTTAAATGTTACTGTGCAAATCTCTCTCTTTTTTCACTCTGCTTCCAGGTAGAGTGATATGTAAAGCCTTACATTCATTCAGGATGTGTCTGTTTTGCATCTGGCAGGTGCGACGGTGTTGCTCAAGCCTGAGTTACTAATTTGAATTTTATAATAATTTGTCAGATATTACAGCTTGCTCTTATTTGTTAAATATACTGCTGATATTAATTATTTAGAAACAGACTGATGTATTGATGGTTTTGGCCTTTTATTTGGTGATAATGAGAAGCAGTAAAACACCAAATTTATCCGGAAATAGATCAACTCTCAAGGAGCATATCACAACATAACACAAATGTCACATAGTCAAGTGATTTTGACTGAACTTAGTGATATTATTTTCAGCCACAGACACCATTTTTTTAAACTTTCCATGAACTTCATCAACTCCACAGTAGCAGAGCTGTCACTGACTGAGCAGCTGTGGCTCACACACGTCTCACACTGACCTTTGAAAAGCCTGCCAATAGGTTTAATAAACTGTTTACTGCATTAGTGTGATAAGTGTGCATCTGCTGTTTGTTGCAAAATTTTTGATGACAGAAACACTAGATGGTCGTGTCAGTATCATAAAACACACTTTAGCCCCTCTTGTACAGTTTTTTACATCTCCCCTCAAAGGACATTTCGTTGTTCTCATTTGCATTTTTCTGTTACTTTGTAAAGATATTTAAGTACAAAAATAGTACAGGATTTTAAACTGATTTTGAAAATGTGGTTGCTATACTGGAGAATTTTCTTTTGTGGTTGAATTTTTGAATTCTAACCGGAGATAAGTTATGATATTAGCAGTGTTAGGACTAACGTGTTACAAAGTAACGTGTTACAGTAATGCCATTACTTTTGGCAGTAACTAATACTCTAAGAAATTACTTTTTCAATAAAGTTACTCAATTGCATCACTAAATAGTGCACAACTCTGTTATTTTTATGTAGGTTGGTGAACTAATTCATTTTTGGCCAGCTGTAGCCTGGTTAACTCCTGTTCCACATGCAGAGACATGTGGTGGGTGTGTTTGTATTTATTCAAATACTTGCGGTCATGGCAACTGATGCCGAGTGTCACAGCAAGAGGTGTTTCTTTCTATTCTCTCTTTTATTGCATGCAGAGACAAAATAATTTTAGCTTAACGTAAGCTGTGTCTTGGCTCAAAGGTCCTATTTACTGCCTATCCACTACTATCTCTGCTATCCAGTAAATATAAGTTTGCAGGAGTTTGTTTTGATGTGACTGAATATTTTCAGTTTGTTCTGGCTTGACTTAAATCAGTTAGCATTTGAAAATAGTTTGTGTTTATGTCATGTTTGTGTTTGTATAGACTATATTGCTTAGCAGAGTTCAGTGATGTGAATACAAATGAACGGAAACTGTTAAGTTGATCAATAGTTTGTATTATTCTCCATACAGTACAGTACTGAAATAAAGGCTATTATGACATTAATGGGAGCATTTAAAAGGAACTAAGTTACATTTTTAATGAAGTAACTAGTAATGGTAACTAGTTGCTATGTCTCAGTAACTAGCACAACACTGGATATTAATTGGCATAGATGCTGTTAATAATGATAAACTAAATTGTTACATTTTTATTTAAAAAGTTTATGACAGTAACAATATATTTTAAAGATCATATTTCAAAACCAATGTTACAAAGTGCTTAACACTGCAGGTGACACATTTAGTTCTTAAAGTTATTGAAGAGCCTTTTGAAATGTCACCCTGTAAATTTTTGCATTCATTTCTACATTTTTATGAGAAAGGCAGCCTCTTCGTTCTGCACATGCACAGAGCCCATGAGACAATAATCTGTACTCTGCAGAGTCTGTATACACAGCATCACTGATTGGTTTGTTAACAATAAGCAAACCTACAAACACCCATGTCTGCTTTTCACTTCAGCAACAATCCCACCATTTGCAGACATTCATGTAAAAGGTTCTGAAACTCTCATGAAATTAAAATTAATGCTATAGAGAGAAACTCTAAGCAGAGTGATTGCTGCTGTACTGATGGGAATACTATGGAAATGTACATTATCCTGATTTGACAGAGACAACAGTAGATATAATGTATATATACGCATAATTAGACTTTAAAATGGTGTATGCTTCCTTATAATTATAAAATATATAGAAGCAAAGTCACTACATTTCGTTCTGGTTGTAGTTTATAATGATTTTTTAACCTCAGTAGAAGTGTTTTTAACAGTTATTAGTGGAATAATTAAAGAATTTACAAAAAAATGTGTCTAAACGTCCAACTCAACTGACCACATTTTTTAGTTTTAACATTAAAATTGTATTTATTTTTTTACAGAAGCAGCTCTTTTATATGATTTTAGGTTTTGTTTCCACTCAAGGGTCAATTAAAATAAACATGCATTCTTTCTTCAATTTAAGTCAGCAGGAGATGTTCAGCTTCCAAATTTGGATGTCTGCATTCTCTTAATTATAATTATTTATATTTATAATTATCATATCATTGATTAATTAGAGCCCTCGCCCTACCGGGTAGAAGGGCTCTATTGTTATTATTATTATAATTAATACTCAGCCTGCCAGCAATTTTATTATACCCTTTTGAAAGTTTTTCCCCAAAGGATCATTAAAATCTATTCTGATTGTTTTTAATGTTCTAAATCAAAATGACCAATGCTAATTGGACACACTCATCCCTGCTGTACAAGAGGGTATCAAATAAAAGCCTTGTTTAGGTATCATGCACACACTCTAAAAAAGGATTTGGGCTTTTAGTCAGCAGAACTTAACTCAGTCAAGTTGCCACAACTCATTGCCCGTCA
>JAPZDY010000011.1:8171393-8200766 GCA_029783645.1 Ctenochaetus hawaiiensis
TGTCCCATCTCATAATAATTCAAAAAAGATAAAGGGATGGACAAAGATGTTTCCCCCTCCAGGCGCAGGAAGCAGCGGGTGGTCGGCGCAGAAACCTGACCTGGCCCCGCCTTGGCTCCTGTTCCCAGGCACACTGGCTTGCCTCCTGGTGAGAGAAGCCCAGCCCCCTGTCAAAGGGCTGCGTGCCCTGCAGGAGGCGCCCACGCAGCACATGAGAGTAACCCGTGTCACACACCGGAGTCAACAGAGCCTCCTGGGCCACTCGCAGGCCTGGCACATCACGTCCCGATGACACCGAGCCCACCCAGCCCTGCAGGGAGTCCTTGTCCGGTAAGTAGGGCTGAAATGCTCCGCCTCCCACCATTCTGGAGAGCAAAAGCAAAGGAAAATGCAAAAAAATTGAAAAGGGGATATTCAGTGTGTCGCCATTTGTGCATAAGCAGTGGAAAACAACACACAATGTTGTCAGTTTGAGTTCAATGGTTAGAAGACGTACCGGTTATCTCCGTTATGTTCCCCAGCCCGACTCAGTCCTGATATGTCACACCGCTGGGCGTACACCTGCTGGCCTGCAACAACAGAAATCCCTTCCACTGAGCCCAGCCCTACACCGCCACCTCCCCCTTTTGCTCCTCCTCCTGCTGCGAGGGCCTCCCCTCTCCTCCCATCCGACCTCTGACCTCCCAGCTGCCCGTTTAGGTTGACCTTGGGCACGGCGCCACTGGCCCTCACCCTGTCCCTATCTGCCAGCACAGTTGCTGGCTCCTGTGGCGCTTCCTCCTCCTCAACCTCCCCTTCCTCTTCCTCTTCCTCCTCCTCCTCCTCCAATTCCATGATGGAGCCGCTAGCCCCACTGGCTCCGCTGCTCGGGCGACCCAAGCTGCTGCAGGGAAGGGAGAGCGTGGCGCCCTCAGAGTCATCAGCCCGACTGCTGCCCTCCAGTGACGAGTCCTCCACTGTTACCAGCGAGGGGCTGACCCCTGCTGGCCACACCTGCACGTCCGACATTTCCATTAACGTGTCTTCCTCTGTGGTTGCGATGGGTGCACATTCCAGGCTGGAGACTTCCTGCCAGTAGGGCTCCGCGCCCAACGGAGAGGGCAAACTGTACTGCATGGAGGCCGGGGACAGCAGCTCCTCCTGCACCAGCCCATAACCTGGAGGGAAGACAGGGCGAGACAAGAGAAAGACTAACACCACGCAGGCACAGCCAGGGGGAGGATGAAGAGGTGGTGGATCGACTGTTTCTCCAACCTATGAGGAAACAGTGGGGCTCAGCCTTGTCCCAATACACCAGGAAAGAGACCAGAGTCAATCTTTATAAAGATTTAAGATTACAATATCCTTGAATCTGTTTTATTCCAAGGGAATTTTTGAATTTTTAATCCTGGTTCATATTTTCACATGTTGTTGTGTGCAAATGACTTTCCAAAACTTTTGTGTTTTTTTTTTCAGTAGACTGTCTCAAGGGGGTGCTGCAACAAAGAATTTTAGTGTTGAACAAAAGATCGTTCTCTGCATAGATTTCTGAGTGACAATAAAAGCAGTTTTAGCTGATGTAGTAAAGATGGTTGCCATTGCAGCAATGTTGCAGCTCCACCCCAACACAAATCTTTGGGGTAAGTGCAAGTCATTTGCACACCAAAACAGGTAAAAAATAGTGCCCAAGTTCAAAAGCAGTGGAATTCCCCCTAAAGTAGGGAAAGACTGATATAATAATCCTAAATCCTGAAACAGCAATCTGACTCTGATTAATTAATTCTGTTTTTAAATAGTCTTGGTTTAAAAGGTAGAGTATAAAAAAACTTATCCTTTAGTTTTCACTTCAGCTTCTTTTATCTTTTCATGTTAACTCATCTCATTGATGTATCAATATATATCAATGATTATTATATTCATATAAATATATTGGAGTGATTTTCTTTTGTTTATAATACACTTTAGGTTACTGTCATTGGGACATGGCAGTAAGCGTGAGGTGGTGTTCAAAGGGAGTTTGGTGCATCATCCGTTGTCCGTGAGGTGGATGGTGCAGGGCTTCAGTAAGAAAGTGAGTCTGCAGGACATTCACTGTGTTCCTTGATAAGTAAAAAAAGTGAGTCTGGAGTTACACAGTTCATTGACTGCAGGGTTGGCACGATATAAATGTATCAATAGTTTATTATGTTTAAAGTGAAACATCCAGATTCCATTCAGAAATGGAGCTCATTAAGATGATGAAAAGATGCTCCATAACAGCTGCTAGATTTACATGCAGCCAATGATGGAATAACAATATTAAAGGAAAGTTTAATTTATTTTTTTTCCCTCTTAGATCACTCATGTTCTTAATCAATTAAAGCAGAAGGCTGGTTGATGTGCATTCCAAGAAAAGACAAACTATATCATACGGTTGATTGGACAAAGTTCTTTTTCTACAATATTTATCTCCTAGCAATTTGATACAGATACAAAAGTTGTGATAAAATGTCTCTTTTATCGTTCCAACCCCTGTTCCTCAGTGGGAGTCAGCAGCAGCTTGCACATTCTGCAGGGGAAAATGCAAGTTACTGTTGCTCTTGCATACTCCTGTTGTTACACATCAGAGTCATGCATTTATATGTCTGCATCCCAAGCATCCAAATAAGGGTCCCTGTCCACCTATATGCACACACACACACACACACATATACACACACAGACATACACACACGCACACACACTAATACACAACCACATTAGACAATCCTATTATGTTTAAAGACTTTTATGTATTTGACTGTGCCTGTTAATAAAGGCAGTTTACAGTATCATATATTATGTAGTGGTTGACATTTTATTCTAAAAACCTATAACCATTTAAAACCTATAATCAGTCAGCAGCTTTTATCATGTTTTATTCTGTCCTAGTCTGCTGAGACTTTTGATATTTAGAGAGAGTTGATTATTGAGTCCACTGTAAGTAAATAAACTGAATTGTTGGAGTATTCAACATTATTCACTACTTTGTTATCACTAAATCCACAATGACACTTTGATAAAAGAGCTTATTCACTAACAAAATACACAAGGACACACACAAACACACACTACATTCAGTGATAATTATTTATATAAATATTAATATTTAGGGCAAATCAAAAATAAGGATATTCATAATGTGGTTCATATTCACATCAAAAGCTATATACATATTATGATTTACAATGCAAATGAGTTTGCTTTGTTTGAGTTTTAATGTCATTTAAGTTCCTTTTTTTCATGTTTTATTGAACCTCAGTCATTTTTTTCTCACTCTTACTTTGCTTACTTTTAATAATTAGATTTTTGATTTAATAGCTATTATCTAGATTCATTATAAAGATGCAGTAAATATCTCTAACCTCTCTAGATAATTTTTGAAAACAAATCCGTATTTAAATTCATATACTTTAGAAATGCTATGTGACTAAAGCCTATGATCTAACATATGTATGTTTGAGCTTTATATAGACAATAAATATTCTCACACACATATTGGTTCATGTGACAGGTTGGATTTGGGATTGACTGTTAACAAAATGTTTTTTGATTAATCAGTGTATTAATACGATCAGATGCATGACATAAGGTCAGTTGTATACAGTAAAGGAGTACTTCACCCAAAATCAAAGATCAAGGATGTATTTAAACTGTTCAGCTTCGGATCTTAATCCAACAAGGTGTGATGCCACCTCATGTGTTGAGTCAACAGGTTAAATGACCAACCTCTGAGAACTAGTATGTTTTGGTAAAAATCAAATGCATAGTGTGAGCATAACCTCAAAGTTTTATAACAATGAATTCAGTTAAATTTTTCAGGCTTTTTTTTTACAAACTGACCTTATTGCTTATAATACTGACAATGCAGTAACATGTTGTAATTAAAAACATTGTTTGTATTTCCAGTCCTTCTTCCCTGAAAGAAGAGTGAGGAAGGTGATGATTTGTCTCCTATAAAAACAATTAATTGCCTCTCATGTGTCTGATGAATCGCAATGACCAAAATGTTACTTTAAAGCGGTTCATCAATAACTTTATTTCACATGTCATTTATTTCAAAAGCAACCGTTTTGCTTGAATTATAACTATGAAAGATTATGATTAAGCTTAAGAACAGATTCATGTAAAAAAATCTATTTATTTATTGTGTGAAAACTCCTGTAATTTTCAGCTGTGTGTAGGAGCCTTTGCTACCAAGATACTGTATGTGACTTATCTGATTGTTAGGTATAACAACTATATGCTTTAAGAAGTTTGGTGCTTTTTTTCCCTGCCAAGCAGATATTGAATTTTTTGCAGAAAAATATACTGTTTTCTCATTAAGGTTCGAATAGAAAACCTTATCTGACCTGTAAGTCTGTTTTGTTTTCTCAGATTTCAAATGCTTTCAAGTCAGATTAATTAAATTTACCAGCACCTGTTCTCTTATTAAAAAATCTCATAGAATGTTCAACTATTGCATATAGAAACATTAGCAAAAAACTAATGGTATCCATAGCAAGTTTGATCAGCAAAATGTATCAATGGGTGAAATACCTCTTTAGTGTGTAAGTCATAGCCTAGTAATAGTTTTTGTGTGTATGGTCTAAAATGTGAGTAGGCATGTGTGTGTTTCTGGGATGGTACAGGGCCAGGGGGGATGAATGAGGTGTCAGAATGAGGTGAACAGGGAGGAATGACTGAGAATTAGAGTGAGAGTTAGAATGAGTTAGATGAATGTGGGTTAGCCTTTCTCTTGCTATTTAAACACAAACACAAACAAAGTGTCGAAGGCACAGGATGTAAGTGAAGCACACAAAAAAAACAAGAAGACAAACACATAGCACAGCACACTACTCACTTAACCACTGTACACACACGCACGCACATGTCCACATACACACAACACTGCACTTATATTAAAATAAAGATGAGGACACACAGTTTTGGCTCGCAGATGAGCCTTAAATGTACAGAAATAAATTACACACACCCAAACCAATGCACAAACACACACCTCACAGCAAAATCTCTGCTGGCAGATAACGTTCAGACAATGTTGACAGTGAAGTCGTCATCAGACTTGGGCAAAACATTGATTTTAAGAACTGATTGTTATATTAAAACTTAAGTAAGTAGAACTTAAGTACATTGGCAGATGGTAACTCCATAAAAATATTTTCTTGATAAAAGTGGAGAAACTTTTAGACACTAACAGTAATAGTAAGAGTTCAGTTGAATATTTTGCCCATGTATGACAAACATGTCACAGCAACATGTATATTGAACATTATGTGCTATGCAGCTGACCATGTGTTACAGCGTAGCAATAAACAACACATTTATTTTTACAGGAAAAGAAACAAAAAAAAACGGACCCCTTTGTTTGTTAATATTGCATTAAAAACAGGACTGAAATACACTCATTAAACAGAGAAAACATTTTACAGTGAGAAGAAAACTTCATACATTGAAAGCATGCCATGCACAGAAAGATGTCAGAATAAATAACAGCAAACAACAAACTTTATTTTGTTCAGTTAACTGCTCACTCACAAGTCCACGTTACAGTACAGACACAGAATCATCCTGTGTAGACCTGGGTAGATACGTATTTTAAAATATTCTCACATATATAAAAAATTAATTGAAGCTCTATGTATTTTGTATGCTGTTTTGAACATGTCTTGTGCAAATGCAAAATATTCATATACATAAATTTCTTGCAAGCCAAAGTAAGAATATTAATTTTTTCGACTGTATATGAATACTAACAATTCAGCTACTATTAACTATAACCCAGGCCTGAAACACCCACACACAAACACCATATACTTCTACACAAACACACAAACAAATACACAAACAAATACCGTAACAGCGAAGCATGCAGCATGCACATGCACAAACTGTAGTACACACACAGAGCTGGATTGAGAGAGGAGGAGGAGAGGGTCCCCGCCCGACTGAACGAGGGAGGAGCGCGGGAAATTAAGATGACAAGAGAGGAGGAGGAGGCCCAGAGGTCAACATGAGGTCATATGAGGTCAGAGGTCGGACAGGAAGAGCTGTGAGGAAGAAGAGCAAGAGAGGGGAGGAAGAGGAGGAGGAGCAGGGCGGCTGGGCAGCAGATATGACATGTTAGAGAGAGACGGAGAGTAAAACAGACAGAGACTGTCCTGAGCAAAAAGACAAAAGTCCAAGACGGCCAGAACATTGCTACAATGTCTGCTGTCAATCAACAAGGGTGAGACTCTGTCTTGTTCTCAGGGAAAGAAAGAGAAAGATAGAGAGGAAGAAAGAAGGAAAGAGGGAGGGATAGTAACAAGGTATGAAGGCCCAGAGCACACTATCACCTGTGTACTAGCTCCATTTCTGACTAGTGTTTCCATCCCAGACATACACACATGTATGCACACACACACACATGTATGTGTGCACACACTTACAGACACCGCTACACACATGTTATCTAAACAATCTCCAACATCCTTGATTAAAAACGGAGGATTTACCCATATGTGACGTGTTGGCATGTTTGGCCTTAAAAATATCTCAGTTAACTGTTAAAACCCTCCCGTCAGTAACAGCAAAAGTGATCATCCTCGTTACTCATATTAAGTGAGGAGAATAAGAACCATCATGTTTAGGGCTCAAGTATGAGGTGTGAAAAACTGTAACTGAAAACAGAAAATGACTTGTGCCTCAGTGAGGAGTGCACAGAGGCGGTGTTAGTGCATGCTGCAAAAGGCCGGGGTTCATGGTGGGAGAATGACACCATTCCTCAGACCTCAAAAACATCATCTGAGTTTCATCATCATCATCATCATCATGTACATGTCATTAGCAGCAAACCACCATGCAGCCCGAGTTTAACTTGAACTTACCCCTTCTGAAAAACGGGGGTCTAATAACTCGCGGCTTGTGCACTAGGCGCGGTGGCCTTGTGTCCGTGACCTCTTGTGGAGCAAGAGAGACAAGGTAAAACGGCTGTTACCCACACTCACAGGGAAGTAGGGAGGTTTTCAGAGGTGGAGAATAAATGAGAACAACAGCTCACCTTATTGTGTTGGGGGATTTTATCTCAGATTTTAAGTGGCGCTGACTAATACAAAAAAAGTAATCAAGTAAATAAATCCTGGGGGAATAATTGTAAAATTAGCATAGAATCAGGGTGATAATAAAGCAACAAAGAGAAATGTTTTTTGTTTTTAAAGTGAATATTTTCTATATATTCAATATATGAACCACTGGATTTCTATTAGTTTTGAATATAACATATATCTCTGCAAAGATTACTCAGTACATCAACTGACTGTATAAAGATGGACAACATGACAGCTCCTCAAAAGTGATGCTAAAACATCTTGACAGCCCCCTGGTGTCTGGCTGCAGTATAGGTCATAAGACCTGCCCCCTTCATGTTAGTAAAGGAGACAAGGACCCAGCTAAAAGACATTAAAGTATATATCAACTACATGTCATCTCAACTAGATCTTATCACACTGGTGTTGATTTTTTCTGATAAGTTATGTTTTAATTAGCTATTTATGTTACAAAAGAGGATGTTGATGTCATGTCTGACAGAAAACCTAACCTGTGATTGAGTCAGGCAAGACCTAAGTACCTTGTTTTTTTCAGCTGAATGCTACTGTGCAGACTCTGGCTCCAGATGACATCACTGGTACAAGTTGGCAGCACTTGCATTAGAGATATTTGGCCTTTATTTATGCACAGTAAGAGGAAGTGAAGACACATCGTCCATCTGTTTTACCGTCATTAAGTGTACCAAAACTGTAAGTGAAGTCTAACCCTGGTGATGGATTGTTTTGCTTTTGCATTTTTTTTGTTTTAACGTAGAGGGGTAATTTACTGTTGGTTAATTGGGATACTTATCTGAATATTCTCTTTCTTGTGTGGTTTTTGATGTGTTTGTGTAGTCTTACCATTGATGACACTGGGGGAGAGCAGGGTGGAGTCGCGGTCCCCAAGTCGACAGGCACCCTCCTCTAAAGATCCGGGTGCTGGCTGTGGAACCTGACCCTCCAGGGAGGTAACGATGTCGGCGCGATCAATGTTTTTCAGAGCGGTGTAGAGGCTCTCCACTGAAAGGGAAACACATCAAGAAAGATCAGAAGTCAAGTCAGAGTATTTTAAAGTACAACCTGAGTGAACTCTGCAACAAGAGCCACAATTTAAGTTGACAAACAGAAATAGCCAATGAAAAACTTACTTTTGGCCCTTTTGCCCTCTCTGCTGGCCCACAGGTTGAGCAGAGCAGAGCTCTGGTCCAGCAGTGAGTTGGGATTCTCGACACGGATCCTGTTTATGTCGTCCACACCAAACTGGAGCTCACGTGCCAACTCTGACAAATGGGAAAGTCGAGTAGGTGAATTGATAACACAAACAAACAGACAATTATTTGATGGCTAGCTCCTCTGATTTTTTTAAACAACTAACCTGCCCAGCTTAAACCCAGCTGCTCGGATATGATGTTGATCTTGATCTCAGTCCTCTCCATGGCGTTCACTGTGGCTAATGAGAGGAGAAAAATGCCTCTTTTACCCTGATAAATTATTGTACACTAAAGAAATTGTAACTCTGACTATTGACAAAAAAATGAAGTATCAAAGTCACAACTTATTTGATAAGTCCATCTTATTTAATACTGTAATGTTTTTAATGCAGTCTACAGGTATTCAGTGCATAAACTGTGGTTAAAGTTGGGACTTAGTGGTTAGATAACAAATTTAGACTATTCATATGTGTGTTATTGACAAATATCAAAATACTACAGACAGTTGCTAGTTTGGATTAAATAAGTACCTGCATGGAAAGACTAGATGTTACCTTGAGTTGCTATTACAGTTATTAATAGCAATACTTACCTTGACAAAAGCATTGCTCTGTTGAAGGAAATAAGCAATTCCCAAAACACTGTTTTTGTCCAAATAATCTTAAAAGGTAAGCACACCATAAGGACAGGGGAGGTCAGAATTTGGGGGTTCATTCAGGCTTGTCCCATTAATCAAAGTAGCATTCAGTAACTATCATAGAGGGACTGAGGTGCAATGTAGCAGCGCTGTGTACTTGATAGACAGAAAAGGCCTTTACCCCTTCACCCCTCCGCCATCACCAACCTTTAAACAAACCAGAGCACCGTCTTGACTCTGTTAATTAACCACAGGCCAATCAGTATGAGGACTCCTCTGTCTAGCTCCACTGCGAGGTCCTGCCCATTCCCAGTGCTAAGCTACAGTGCCGATGCTAACAGTATCTGATGCCATGCCATTGGAATTCGCAGTGGAGACACCAGCGCCATGCAAACCAATCACAAAGGTCATTCAACTGTTGTCATAGCTACCAGGACACTCAGGAAAGAAAAGGCTAATTTGCAAAGTGCCATAGAGCCGTTTTGAGTCATTTTTGGGACTGCCGTTAATCTTCTGGTCATACATTCAATGCGATTTCCTCTAACTGCACTGCAAAGAACTCTGGGGCATTATGTAGAGCAGTGCATTGCATCCAAGGCTCAGTCTTTGTGCCATGCGTGCACGCCAGACAGAAAGAGGGGGCTGGACAGGGCAGAGTGGGAAGCGAAGGGTTGTAAAAGGGCAGTAAAACATTCAGTGCCCATCTCCACTGTGTATAAGTCAGGAGAGGGCTGAAGGTCAGGCAGTGGAGGACTCACCCACGCCGGGCTCGTTCAGTGCGCTGTAGCGTTCCCTCAGGGCGAGCGGGGTTAACGTCCGCCTGCGCTCTTCACTTCCCACAACCTAAAACATAAATACAGAGCACTGAATCACATCAAACTGCCTTGTAATAGTTGTGTGTTGTGTCATCAGTGTAGCACTTCGTCACCTTTTACTGCAAAATGTCTGACCCACAGGACACTGGCACTATGTAGAGTTTGGTGGATGATGAAATATTACGGCAGTATAAGGGTATATGTATCAACAGATTCAACTTGGAGGTCACTGAAGTATTTTTTCAAAATGCCCTCCTGTAATAATATTGCAGTATACAATTAAAAACTAAGCATCAAGGGAGTTTGTTACTATTACAATAAATCAACAAATACATCAATAAATCTTTTGGAACAGAAAGCTCAGATTCATCTTAAGGGTTTAACAATTCAAAAATAGGAGTGTTCTTGATGCATGTCTCCTGTACACTCTATGCAGGGCCACTCCGTGCCTAAACCTAACAGAGTATTTTTAGTTTGTGCAAACATGTCTGACATGGACAACCCTGGTTGACTTGCAAATGTTTGTAAGGGCAACCCCACATAATGTCTGCTCCTGATACTATGGACACTGATAATTTGTGAAAATAGCTTCTGTAAGTTACATATGACAATAGTTAGACATCTTGTAGAGGAACTTCAGAGAAACTGAGGTGTTATTCACATACCCAGATCTCTGTCTCATCATGCACATGGATGTCTAGAAAAGTCAAGCACCAAGGTTTGCCTTTGTGTGCTTTGTGAGATGTTTACATGCAATTCCTTACCTTGACACAGGGTGGCATGGTTATGTTAAGGTTACACAGGACATGCTGTGTGTCTTCGTACTTGGTGCACTTCCGCAGAAAGGATAAAAACCCAGTTGCATCCTTGTTACTATCTCTGACCTAATGTAGACAGACCAGGTGGAGAGATAAAGGCAAAGAAAGAAGAAGAGAAGAAAAATAAAGGAGAATATGGAGACAGAAAATGGAGGAAAGATGAGGAACCAGAGAGAGGAATCCAAGAGAAATGAGTGGACAAAGAGGAAAGAGTAGAGGAAATGCATAAAAGAAGCAGACAGGGTAAAGGACAGAAAACATGAGAAAGGAAGAGAAAGAAATAGAGCAAGAATGAAAGGAGGAGGAGGAAAAAAATATATCAAAACAGGTATTAGATCCCTCCACAAAGTCTCGAGCAGGTGGCGCAGTAACATGGGACGAGAAGCAGGGGGGAAACAGGTATGGAAGCAGTCCACAGGCAGGCGAGAGAGAGAGAGATTTACCTGCACATTTTACCTGGACGTCTGTCAGACCAGACAGATACAGAGTGACCGTGAGAGAGAGAAAGAGAGACAGTGAGACAGACACGTACAGACAGGCAAGGCCGCAAGATAGGAAGGCAGGCAAAGAAAGTGAGGGAGTCACAGGACATGCAAACAATTACCCATGAGAGCCTAAAGGTAGACTGGTAAAGTTGTTTTTATGATTTGTTACAACAAAATGAAGATATTTTTCAAGGTATTTATCTAGCTGATAGTGAACAGTAGTGTATGTCACAATGACACACCAGTAGATAGATTACCAAAGAAAATGAACAATGAAAATACAATAGAAAATCACAGAAATATGACAACAAGACAGACATGAAAAAGACGGAAACAGTGTGAAACGTCTGTGCAAGAGAGGAGGCTTAAGCAACATTAAGATAATGCAGAAAGACAAAAAATGACAGTTATGATCATAAACTACTTTTTTTTACAATGATGCATCTGTGACTAGAGACTTAAAAACAAGGTCCTATTACATATGAGGGGGAAGTCTATTAGTTCACAAATATTTTAAAAAAAAGGTTTGAAAGAAATAGAAAGGCAGGCAAAAAATCTGTGATAAATTTGGTTTTACATTTTTATTTAATTAGAAAAATACGCAGTTTGTCAACCCCAAGTAAAGTTGCACTTGCGACCCAAGTTTTAATCAAAAGTTTTTATGCATATTTTTGAGTGCTAGATTTTAAAAAGTAGGAAAATCTAAAAAAAAAACCCAAAAACAATCTAACAAAAAAAACTATATGCTCAACTGTAATGTTTTTTGCCTATTTAGTAAAAGAGTTAGTTCAGATAGCTTATTGGGAGCTGGAGACACCTTTTTCAAACAAGTGCTGACGTGGTGAACATTTACCTCACTCAAGTTTTGTTTCCAGTTTTCAGCCTATACTTATATACCACCAGCTTATAACTAAATTATGCATAGTGTAACCTTGTTTATTTAACCCTATCACCTAATTGCTTTTTTTTAATTAGCAACATGTTAAAAGTTTACCTCAAACTGGCTTGACAATTAGATGGAAACAGCTAGTAAAGATTTATACAGATGGAGAAACATACATGGGAAAATATATCAATAATAACCTTCAGTGAAATACTTTCATACTGTATGAAAACATATTGAAATGTACAAATTTTACAAGCCTGTTCCAGTTAAAAGATGCCTGTATTCTTATTTAACAGTTTTTTAGATATAGTTTTAACATTGGAGTTGCTGTGGCTCTTAATGAGAGGAGACAATGTAGCAACACTGTTATCAAAAGTTTTACATGCTCACAATGAGATAGAGAGATTGCCTGACAGATTGACAGTGGAGAGCAAACACACAAAAACCACTGTATGAGCAGGTTATCTGGGTGATCAGCCGGTGGATACTCGGGAAGGAAACTGATTAACTAGCAACGAGATCCTTGACACACTGAATTCAACGACAAACAATCCAAACCACAGTACAGTATGAATATATAGCGAGTGATAGAGAAGCAGGCACATGAACAGTGAGATGGCAACAGACCTTGACAGACACGGGCAGCCTGTTGTCCCTAAAGGCCTGGAAGCTGAAGCTGCGAGGCTGCTGGGTGGCCTTCCTGATGGGCACCAGGTTCCCAGAACACTCGAGGTGCAGCGGCATGCCCTCCATCAGCTGCAGAGAGTTTCACAAAAAATGAAAGGAAAACCAAGATAAATCAAACCCTTGTGAAACAGCCAAGCATGGATTAGGGCTGTTACTAACAGATTTTCACTGGATGGTTACCACAGTCTAAATAAATAAAACTAACAACGTTGTTCCAATATCTTTAGAAAGAAAAAGAGCTGACTTCAGTTATTCTGTTTTTTTGGTGTCTTTTGTCTCTTTTTGGTAAATAAATTACACTCAGAGTAGGAGTGTATGGAGGTGGAGAGAGAGTCCGTAACCATATCTCCAAAAAAAGGATAAGGACAAGAGAGTTTTGGGAGCAATGCCAGTAATACCTAGGTATGACCTCTGAGTAGCCACAATTCAATTCATACTAACTGCTTCCTTTAACACCTTTCTCTTTTTCCTGAGCTCCCTTTTGCCCCAGTGCTGACCTCGATGTCTCTACTGCGAGCCACTTCGGTGAAGTTTTCGTGCAGCTCCAGCGTTTTGTCCATCTTATCGTCTGTCATGCAGTAACAACGCAAGCGTCCCTCACGTGCTTCGTTCATTTTGGCAAAAATGACAAACTTGGCCATGTATGGAACGGACATCAACTCCCGGTACAGCAAATTGGCAAAGGTCACCGCCTCTGCAGTGCGTGGACAGTCTGCCAGCCAGAATCTGGATAAGAGAGGAGAAAAAAGAAGGTTTAAAGTGGCAGACAGAAACTTTATTAATATCCAAAAGTATGCGGGAAAGTGGGGAAGAAAGGCTGGCTGGTAATAAATTTGTCCTGATTAGTGTGAGGGTGCTCACCTTGCAGAAACATTGGTGGTGAAGTTTGCACAGTTGTGGGCGTACATCAGCTTGGTTGTTCCGGTGATGTCCTCCCACTGAGCTGGTGCTGTGCCACCTGACACACAACAACCACACTGTGTCATTCATGCCCTGATAACTGAGGTAACAGATGCCTACACACACCCTTTTACAGCACATTTTGTGTCGTAGGAACATCCAAAAAAATTAAAACAAATTACAAAGTCTTTGTCCCGGAAACAAAGTTTACAAGCTTCTTATCATTTTGATTTATCTCTAAATGTCCTACCAATGACACTGCAGAGGAGGCGCAGGCTGGTGGTGTCGCCCTCCCCAGCATCCCGAGGACTCTCCCTCCAGGATGGTGGCAAAGGGATGCGCAACCCGATTGGACGGTGGAATTTGCGTCGGCGTGGCTCGATGGTTACCACCGGGCTGAAGGTCGCTTGGTTACCAAGCTGCCGAGTCAACAATTCATCAGGGATCGGCTGTGCCTGAGGAAGGAATATTGAGAAAAAAGACAGTAAAAAGGGAGGATGTCAGAACAGACAGTTCAACGGATATGAAGCTAATCGAGGCCGAGTGTATAAAATATATAAAACTTGAGCACATACACAAATATATAAAAGCTAAAATAAGTATGTAGGTGATCTGGACGGGTAGTAAACAGGCAGAGAATAGAAAAAGGGGGGATTGAACAACAAAACAGAGAACACAAAGGCAATAAACTGAAACATAAAACTCACAGCCATACTCACACATGCAAACTATTTCATATATCACACCTGACCCAACTCAGATCAGCGCACCAGCTCGGTCAGAATGGTTCACAACTTAAATCAGGAAACTGAGGAGTGATGAATGGCTGGATAAAAGGAAAACATAAACAGAGCAGCATAAGGCAAAGCAAAAACTCATGCAACTCCATTAAAAACAACCATTAATCCATCGTTATCATTCTGCCATGAAGGATAAAACCAAACAGAGATTTTTTTGTGTGAAAAACGATAGTCAGCATGACTGTTTGCCATATGTGTGTCTGTGGAGATCTGGATGAGTGACACGCAGCTACACATTTGCCAAAGCTCCGGTTTGGCAGGACAAACACCACATGTTGCAAATGCTAATTTAGAAACGATGCAATATGGGATGACAGGCAGAGATATTCCTCAGGTCATTTTTCCTAGATCCTGGCAACAGTATATGCAATTTTATGTCATGTAGTATCATCAGGCATAGAAAAACCATCTTTTCAAACTGATTTTTCTCTACAGGCTCCAACATGACAACACAATTTTGTGCCAAGCTTAGAACAGTTTTTGTTATTTCAAGAGAGATTTCTTCATTTCTGTTTCTGTCCTTGCATTTTGTTACTGTCTTGAAATGGGATGGCCTCGGATGGAAAAGGTGATGTCACGTGCTGTCATGCACCAATCACAGTTTGGCAACATTTGAATCAAAAAGTGTTGTGAGGTGTGTGTTACGTTACCAGTTTCGTCAGTAAAATCATATCAAACTACCAAACTCCAACACAACTGTGATGAAGCAATTTAGCTGAGTTTTTTTAAAAAGCATACACCTTTATTTAGGCTCATTCAGAATTTAGCACAGTTATTAAACTTTCACTTTAATATATAAGATTTCAGTTGTAAACCTATGAAATATCCTGTAACTGATAAGTAGATATTAATGTTTAGATTGTACATGACTGTACCACAGTTTAGCCATTTTCTACCAAAAATTATACAAATGAGCGAGTTGGTTGTCAGTAACACCAGTTTTAAGGTTCAAAAAGTTATTAGATGATTTGTATCATAACATTTAGATGTTTCCTCCTGGACGTGGCATAATATATTGCAGCAAGAAGGCTGCGGGTTGCAATGATATGATTATCTTACCAGAAACTTGGAGATCAACAGGCAACAGCAATCCCCCCCCCCAGCCAGCTGCCATCTACTTTAGAATTTTGACAACTCTGCATTTCAACCCAATGAGTCAACTTCTCCTTGTCCATGATGTGGCACTTTCATTGCAAGAGTAAGGAACATATAAAAACAGGGTTTCTGACAAAGTGCAAATTAAAACAAAGCACTGTGTCACATGCAACCAGTCAGACCCCCCAGTTGAAAACAATGCAATCAATCTGATTTTGTCTCTGAAGCCCCTCTCATTGCATTTAGTTAGGACATGGTGCGATAACAATAAAGCAGCTGTCTGCAGGCAAAAGTGTAGCGTACACATTCAATCTCGCCGACGATGCACAGCTCATACATATTCAAGCTCATTTATCAAACTGACAGAACATCGAGTTTAGGATGTGAAATCTGTCAAATCTCAACTCAAAGAGACTAAATGCTGCACAAACAGAAACACCACAGGTAAACATGTTGGCACAGACCACCGAGCCACAATCTGAGAGTCAGCTGTTTCGCAACTCAAACATCTGTCCTCAGTAATTTCTGAAAAGCACCAGATTGTCTCTGTTGTACAAGTGATATAACAACACCCGAGCAATTATGAAAAGATCTGCATCTGATCAACCTCATGTTTTTCAAATATGCAATTCCCTTATCAATTCCGCTCACACATGCCTCTTTCCCTCTGCTCTGTTTTTGTTCTCATTTTGGAATCCTCTCCTTACCTGCAGTCCCAGTCTCACTCTCTTTGTGACAGCCGTCTCTGGGAAGATGGCCTCCACATGGGGCACCAGCTTACTGGTCAACCGGCCGCCCTCTGGACCAATGAGATCACTTTCCTGCTGAATGCGGGAGACCACAGCGAAATAGAGGGGGAAGTCGGTGGAGATGATCCGACGGATTCTCTTCTTCTCCAGTTCATCTTGACTCTCCAGGTCTAAACAAGAAAAGATGTAAAGAGGACAAAATGTCTTACATTCAATTAAATGTGTCCAGGTGAGAGAAAGTGTACTTCTGCATCATTGCTTTAGTCAACCTTTTCATAAAAAAGTTTTCCCTCTCTGTGTCCTTGTTTTAAAACTCTCGGGTCATAAATCAAGATTAGGACTGATGTTTCTGCAACCGTGCAGCGTCTCAGCAACAGTCATTCATTTGTTGGACACTGACCTTCATCCATGCCATTCAGAATAGTTTCCAGCACTTCATCACCATAGCGATTGCGATGTTCTTTCCAGATGGAGCCATTTTCACTGCGGAGGACCACAAGCTCTCGGTCCCCTCGGCCCAGTGAGGCAAAGTGGGGGATTTCCACTATTACAGGCCTGTAAAGGAAAAAAAGAAAAACCTCCATCACAATCAGGACATTTAAATCAGGCTTTGAATCACATTTCAAGGTTTGTAATTCTATTAAACACACACATCACTTCAGATTACATTAAAATGGGAAAAAAAACAAAACAAAATGGGATTTATGATTAAAAACTACATTTGTGGCCTTTTTTAAAAAACAAACATTCATATCCAATTATGTTTTTCCATTAGTGTTGCTGGGATCATATAATAATTTACAGTATGTCCTTGAGATATACAACATTACTGTATTCAAATCCACTACATGGCTAAATAATCATTAGCTTGCAATTTATTTTCAAATGACACAAGTTATAGCTTATTTCTATCATTTTCATTAAATCCAGTTTAAGTCATTCTTACTTCAGTGTATGTTTGAGTTGAGAGCTGGTGTGTCAATTATCTTTACTAAATACAACAAATAAATTATGTACAAAGCCGACTCACCCAAGAAATTGCATACTGGATGGCCCTAGGGAGATGATGCGGCTTGCCAGCCCCTCCCCCTCCACCAGCGGAGGGGGTGTGGTCAGTTTCTGAGGTTTGACCAGACGGCAGGTGATGCGTGTTGGGGCAGTGCAGGTTCGGGGGGGAATGATGACTCGCAGGCCGTGGTGTCTGCTGCCTCGCATGGAGCCCCCTCGAGCATCCACCATGAAACTCACCAGGAAACTGAGTGTCAAATATTCATATGATGATTGAATAAAAAGGTTCAGATAATCACTTAATCATCTTTAAATCTTGTTTGATTATGATGCAACAAGAAATTTAACAGACAACACTGGGCCTTCTTATCCACTGAATAACAGACAGAAAAGCAGTTGTGACTTATATTGCATTGTTTTCCATGAATCTGTCTGAGTGATTCATAAAAGAGAGACCAAATCACTACGAGGGTGTCCTTTCATTTGATTATCCCAATATGGCAGGGGAGGACAGGCCATCTGGAGTGGCCACTAGGTGCAGCAAGAATGACATGAAAAGATTTTTAAAAAAAACAACAAAACAAATCCCATGCTGTTTGATGCTGCATTAGACAGGCAGCTTCATACAGGTTTGTGTGTGTGTGTGTGTGAGAGAGTGAAAGAGTGAGGGGGGCAGGGTGACTCTTTCCCCCTAACACCTTCAACTTTATATTCTACTTTTCAAAAGCTGACTCATTGTCTGTGCATTAATTATGACTCGGCAGACTCAACCTCTTCTCTAACATTGGGAAACTTAAATACTTTAGCTATAAATTCATGCATTAACAACATAAACAAACACAGGGAGAGCGAAAACAGTTAATGGTTCTCAAGTGACAAACATGCATCATACTGTTTACAGTATGAATCCTGGGTTATATTTAATAAAAACGAGGGTAGGTAAACATCTTTGATATGTGTCAGAAGTAGGCTGGTGGGTGGTGTGTCTGTGGTTCAGTCTTGGCTGCTGATCATCATCACTGATGTTTTAGCATCAGTGATGCTTTGATGTCTGGGACATCATAAGATCTGTGATCATAACAGATGAGGGATGATTCAGCAGAGTGCAGCGTTCTCACTTATGTAGGTTGCAAACATAAGTTCTCCCTTTGGAAATCTGTTTTTTCATATAAATTATCAGTCAGATCAACATTAGTAATCATTATTTAATCAAAACATGTCTTTACAGGATTAGCTAATGGCCAGATGGAAGCCTGCCTTTCATACACTAGATAGTGAGTCACGATTTTTTGCATACTTTGCCCTTCATTTGATCTCCATCACCCTCGTTTGCACTCTACCTCTAAACATATTTGCATTTTTGTAAATCTCATTAAGTCTGCTGAAATCCCATCTTTATAATGAGTCCGACAAGCAAGATCAGTCTGACATAATTTAACATAAATAAACTAAAAAAAGAACACCGCCTCTCAGCAAACTGCTTTATTAGCTGACCCTGTGTGAATGGGGCTGGCCACCGGGCTGACGTTGTCTGAGGTCTCTGTGGCTGGACTGCTGGGGATAAGAGAGTCTTCGTCATATTCCTTTGGCAGCGGGACAGGTGTGTGCTGAGGTCAGAGGGAGAGAATAAAGAGACAGTCAGTGAAAAACTTAGAGGCAGGAAAATAACCACCAATAGACTGAGGCAGAAAAAAGCAGCAGGGGATGACAGAAAAGTAGAGAGAGGGAAAATGATAACAAAAACACAACACAGTAAAAGAAGTAAGAGTAAAGATGGAAAATGAAAGAGAGAATCAGGCAGAGAGAAATGAAGAGAGGGGTTAAAAGTAAATGATGGAATGCTCTTTAATATGAATAATATAAGTACTTGACTATCAGAAATTAACATCTGTCCTCAACTGGATAAAGAAACAAATGCTTACAGTGTAATAAAAGTCTGAACATCATGAGTTAAGCCTACCTGATCCAGCAGTACAGTCTCTGGGGACACACAAGGGATTCTGGGAATAGCTGGAGAATATGGCCTATAGGGGAGGACGTAAGAATATTGTAAGGCAAGAGATTAAGGTTTAGTCTTCATAGTACTCTGGAATACAAAAGCAAATAAAATAAACAAGTAAAAAAGGTCTGTTTTAACTGTCACCTGCAGACTCCCTGTTTACCAGCCAACACAAATGCAAAGAGTGAGCACACAGTGACTTACGTTGTGCCCATGCCACCCTCAAAGTCTCTAAGGGTTTTCTTTGGGGATAGGAAGTCATCGTCCTGGTCCTTAAAGTCATCAAGCTTCAGATAGCGTGCTCCATCCATCCCGAGCAACTCGTCTCCTGCAGACAAAATAAAGAGGTAAAACAGGTGGAAAAGAAGCAAAGAGGAAAGAATGAAAACTGGTGAGGAACAGGTTGCACAAAAAGGAATTAAGAGAGAAAAGGACGAGACCAGGGGAAAACAGGGCAAAATGATGCTGATCTCAACTCGTATGATCTTCCACTCAGTCGTAAAATGCACAAAAATCTGCCAATATAATTCACCTTTTGTCCAAAATGCTTTTTGACTTGTTTCATTTTTTGATGAGTGACAGTATCTTGAATTGTGTCTGAACTTTCCACTTGTATCAAAATAATGTCACTTGGTTCAATTCTTGACAAATGAAAGAAACAATTGTTAAACCACCATTCTTCCCATCCCTTCACCTTCATGAAACCACAGAAAAAAATGGCCACAAAGCAATCTGAAACATTTCAGTCTAAGCGATGGAGTCAAACCAACAACAATCAGAGCCGATGGAAACCAAAGGAGTGAAAGAAGAGGATTGGTAAGACAGTGAATATTAACACAGTTCAGGACACTGCATGGACGGCAAACTGCAAGGCACCTGGTGACAGCTTTTTTAGTGAGCATGCCCATTAAAGATGAAATCACATGTGGTGATGGTTGTTTCTGTGTAGGAGAAAACACCTCAATTATTAAGGAGGAATGATATTGAAATAATAATCATAACAACCATAGTAAACCACAAAACAGAGCTGTTTACAGACAGATAAACATTGAATATTACAAGCTGCACAGGTAGACAAAAATGCTAAAGAAGAAAAAGCAGAACAATTAAACATGAAAACAAGAACAAAACAGATTAAAAATGAGATTACATGTAAAAATTCTGTTAAAAACATTACATTGATTTGATTTAATTCTGAATTTCTTTTAACAGCAGCTCTGCATGCTGTTTGTAGGAGAGTATCACAGCTGGGGCACAGCGTGTGTGTAATCAGCTTATTGATCAATTAGGCAGTAAATGGTAGGAGCACTTATTTTCATAATGGCTGGAACTGAAAGGGAGCTGTTTGTCTTTTAAATACTGGAGTTCTGTCAATAATGAGTCCACGAACAGATGTGCATTGAATGCTGGTAAAAGGAAAATGTCGTGACTACATGCTGATGAAAACACATTTTTTTTAAAAATAAATCTCTGAGCGAAAGTGAAAGGAGGAGAGAATAAAGACAGAGGAGATAAAGATAGAGAAGAGTGAACAGGGCCGGAGTTGAGAGCAGAGTCAGAGGAACTGATTAAAAAAGACAATTAGTGACACACAGAGAAAATGAGAGAGTGCAATTGCAATGAAGGCACAAGTTCACGAGCCACCGGACCGGACAAGGCAGAGATACAGACACAATCCTACCTAGGGTTAGCTGGGCAACCCCTACAAAACAAATGGAAAAGGGTGTTATAAACAGTCATATACTTATTGAAATTCATGGTAGTACTCTGACGTGTCCAAAGTCAAGCATGTAGTCATGTTTGTTGCCTTCTTCTACCAAAATAATGAATCAGAGCTGAAAAACAGTCATCAAAGCTGTACAGTTTATGTGTTAAACATAATCACATCACAGACCCTACCTTCATCCTCTGAAACATCCAAAATCTCATCTACTGTCTCAGGAAAACTCATCCGATGCTTCTCTGTAGTCATCTGTAAAGAACAGGAGGAGGTTGCAAAATGGAGAGAGATGTGTCAGAGGTAACATGGAAATTAAATAAAGAATAGATATAAAATGCAGGTGAGGAGGCTGAATCTGATTGAGACAAGACAATTTTCTGATTGAACATCTGAGTCACTGTATGTCAAGGTTATTTCTTTGCGTACTGGTGAAACCATGTGAACCCTGTGTGATGTGTTGCTCACCGTGGAGACCGATTCCTCAGTAACCAATTTGAGCACATCAATGACAGAGATGTAGCCCAGGCGCTTAGCGATACCCAGGGGAGACGTCCCATTCTATACAAAGAAAGATGAGAAACATCAGATTATACTTTTATAAAGAAGAACATTTCTTTTTACTCATAAAAAGAAAAACACTTAGTTCCTCCTGTAGAAAGTTTTATATGAAGAAGGACACTCTATCAACATCTGTTATTTGGCAGATAATGTAATAATGTGGTAAACCTCTTAGCTGTATAAAGCAGAATACACAAAGTGAATAAATATATATAGAACATTAAAACCAAAATGCAAATAAATGTAGGTATGCTGTACATAGTTTTGAGAGGAAAAACTGAACTAATGCTCAAACCTAGAAACTGCTAAAAAATCAAAAACCTTATTTAAGAATGTAAGACATGTAAAATTTTGACCAATGACTCCTAGAAAAATGCAAACATGAAACATGTTATTTTGTGTTATTACATCTACTTTAGGGTTACATTTTTCAGTGAGTCATAAAATACTAGTCATAAAATAAATAAAATATCAACAAATAAAAAAAAATATTTGAAAAATATAATACAGTATCATCTGCATGTAGGAATGAATTGTGACCGGAGGCAAAGGGATACTTTTGTGCATCATGTGATAGAATCTTTCTGATTGTGCTCACAATCACCAGAGAGGTGTGAATATCTGGATTCTAGTGAGAGGAGTTCAATTCTCCAGGAGGTGCCACGTGTAAGGCACCTGAAGGTTATTTACAGCACAAAATATGTCAGTACAATATATTGACCATCTCTCTTTTAAAATGTGTACACTTTGTCAAGCCTGCCTGATCATGTTGCTCATATAAACTGGGATCCGAGAACCTTTCCACATTGTTTCATTTCTGGTTGAAATGACAGTAAAAAAATTATCTGGAGTTATGAATTAATTGTGATTTTATTGATATTAAAATCTGTCTGTTAAATTGTTTAAACTATGTCAGTGGGGATAATCTCAGAAGGATACCTTCAAAGAGTCTTTTGTGTTTTTGTTTTTACATCATCTGTAGGGCACATTGATGCTAGCAAACATGTTTGTTTCCACAGAGAAATTTATGTGCAGGTCTAGGAAGAGTGTCCAGTTTTGAGAGAAAGATCAAAACAGTATAAGGTATTCCTAAAGCTGTCTCTCACCGAAGTAATCTCATTGGGCTGGGCTCCATGTTTCAACAACAGGGTGACGATATCGGTATGGCCCTGCTGAGCTGCCTGGTGCAGAGGGGTGTAGCCCATCTGAGGAGAGAAATAGAGGTAAGGTCACTCAAAGGAAGAAACAGAGAAATCAGCATTTCTGTCTATACTTTTGGCACCTAATGCCAATACCAGTGGTGCCCCATCTGCTCACTGGAGGTTTAACGGTGTATAAAAGAGCTTCATAATATGAATAACAGGTACCAACACATAAACAAAAACAAACAGCTCACAGTACAAGTCGTACATGCTCATATTTATTATGTAAGTGAGGTAAAAAAAAAACTGGAGCTTACCCTTGTCTTGCAATTCACATGGGCCTGCTGCTGCAGGAGGAACTTCACCATCTTGATGTTGCCATAGTGACAGGCCACATGAAGGGGCGTGTAGCCCATCTGGGAAGGAGAAACAGCTGGTTGGTGCTCAGTAGCTTCATTATGCCTCCATATAGGCAGCTTGGATCTTGTGTAAAACTCTTACAAACATCAGGATGCAAAATTATTAAAATGCTGCAAAAATTAAACAAGCTGAGGAATGACTATGCATTCACCTAAAAGATGTGTCCCCTTTGTTTTTAAAATATACGTTCCTGTTGTACACTAAACTTATTTTAAAGATGTTGTGTAAATTATAATTACATTTAATTTTAGTGCTTTAGAAACAGATCAGATAATGTGATATGGTCACATGCAGTAAACTAAATACTCATATATAATCTTTATATATATTCACTATCAAGTGTTTAATCAAGTTTTTTTTATTGCTATCATCTGCTTTTTCGAGATGGACTATGTGTTTCTTGCATTTTTCTTGAAGAAGAGCAGTTTTGTAATTGTAGCATTTTCACATTGCAAACTTCAACCTCTAAGATGAACAACAAATGTGAATGATCAGCAAGTGAAAAGTTTAACGATGATGAAAACACAATATAGAGCGAGCCCATCGTACAAAGCATCAGGTATATTACATTTGATGCCAAACGAGGCAAGATGACAAACATTGTGTGTGTGTGTGACTTTTGCTGGCACAAAGCTGAGCCAGTCCAAATTCCTGTTCCACATTATTAGAAGCTGGTGTGACAGTCCAGTAAAATAATAACCCTCCTGCAGAAATCAGGTCTTTTGTTGTTTCCTGCCTTTCATTGCTGATGCAGACTGTTGCTGATGCAGATGTAACATTATGTCTCAACCATCCTCCTATCTGCAGCTAAACGCTGTCATAGCTCCCTTAGAATCCTGTGGCACTTGGGGCCAAAAAGTGCCATGGGGCCATTTTGAAGAATGAACCCTAAAAAGCATTTAGTGCTGCAATAACCATGCAGCCCCTCCTCCTGGTGGGAAGGGTTTAGAAGAGTTACATGAAGCAGCAGCAGACAGAGGGTCAGAAGCTTTTGCATTATGCTTAAACTGCCCTCCCCACCCTTATCTTATATCAGCAAATAATACCTAATCTATATCATTCAGTGTAACGGTAGAGACAGTGTAATTTACCCGTGAAGCAGCATAGATTGAGGCTCCATGTTTCACTAATGTGTCAGCGATTCCAACATGACCTTCCTGAGCCACAAGATGCAGAGGGGTCAGTCCATTCTAAAAGACAGACAGAATAGAAAGGAGACAATATATATTTATTTTGTCGGCTTTTATACTGTTTGATAACTAAAAACTTTAAAAAAAAATCATATATAACTTTGGTTGTGAAAAGCTCCATATCTCTAATTCCATGCAATTCTAATACCTTGTTTCCCAGATTAACGTTGGCCTGTTTGGAGATGAGCAGGGCCACAATATCGGGCCTCCCCTCCTGTGAAGCCAGGTGTAGAGGCGTGATGCCTTGGAGGGACTCGGCGTTGGGCGTTGCCCCATTCTGCAGCAGACAACTGGCCACCTCCATCTGGTTCTGCTTGGCTGCTATGTGCAGGGGAGTGTAGCCATTCTGTGGTGAGAAAAATAAGGACATACAGACACACACAAGACTGAGCAGGGCTTTTCTTAACACTCTTCAAGTCTAATTTTAGACTAAAAACGTAAACGCTGTCTCGAGAGAGTGTATCAGAGCACGAAGATTATCATGTAACTTACTGCATGTTTCAGTATCACACACTCATTTGTTTTGGTATGTGTGTCAGTGAGGGGGTTGGTGTGCTGTGTTGGCCTTCCTGTGTGAGTATGTGCACACACATATGTGAACGTCTTACTCGGGCAGTGCTGTGTGCAGATCCTCCCTTGCTGACCAGGAGTTTAACAACATCCAGGTTGTTGTGATGGACGGCCACATGAAGGGGTGTCAGACCGTTCTGTTAAACACACAAACACACACACATATACACATGTACACATATATAAACCCATAAAAACCAACATAAACACACAGACACATGTATATATGAAACACATACCATGATAAATCATCTCTATGCAGGCTGTTTACAGCCTTGTAAAGAGTGCTGTATTTTTTTGTGAGCTTCAGGCAGCACAGATTGTCTCACCTTCCCAGCTGCATTAGGGTTGGCTCCTCTCTCCAAGAGGAGCTCAGCCACGTCCACCTTCCCATATTTAGAGGCCACATGGAGAGGAGTGAAGCCTTTCTGCTCAAGAGAAAACAAAATCAAGAGAGAATTCTTCTAGTTCTTTACATTGCTACATTTTATACACATTACTGTCATTAATTCTTACGTTGTTTGAAAATTGTAAGTAATATTTCTTAAAACCAACAGCAATAAGACTCATTTTGTGTGACCGAATTGGAACAAGAAAAAAAAAAATTTAAGAGATCTGATATAGTTAAGCATAAAATAAACCACGAAAAGCTTTACAGTTGATGCATTTGTTCAATGATAGTACAACATGAAAAAATGTCCTATAAATTATATTTAGCAAGGCTTCAAGAATAATATGAAACATGATCGCCTTTACTATTGTAATGCCCATTTTTGTGTTATGGCATCTTGTCTACCTTTGTCATCTTGGTCTGTTGTGCTCCAGCATCCAACAAGATTCGAATAGTGTGGATGTGTCCTTCACGTGCAGAGATGTGTAAGGGTGTGTGACCTGCAGTTGTTGCTGAGTCAGGGTTGGCTTTGTGCTCAAGGAGCAGCTTGACAAGCTCCTTGTGGCCCATGCGGGCTGCACAGTGTAGGGGTGTCTGGTCATCCTGAACACAGGCAAAAAGAAAACAAATTTAAACAGGAAATTAAGCAGTGAGTAATGTGCTAACACTACTAACCAGCTATCCAAACCTGCCACTGATGTTAGCTAATTTCATTATGATTCATGTAACTATTATTGCAGATTATAAGGCAGCAATAACCACCTAATTGAATACTGCATGACAGGAACGGATACAGCAACACAGTACAAGCAATAAAGTCTGTGTACAAGGCTTCATGGTTGGTACCTTAGCCTTGGCATCCACTTGTGCTGCGTTCTGCAGCAGGAACTGAGCAACTTCACAGTGTCCTGCTCTGGAGGCCATGTGGAGGGGAGTCTCCACTTTCTGGTTCAGACAAATACAGGAAATTAAAATTACATAACAGTATTCCACATGCAAGTATGTAACTGTTATTAATTCAGTCCCTACTGTTACATACTACTGAACTGTACCTCTGGGCCTATTCAAGTCTGCAGGAAAAAATATTTTTAAATTTAATCTTCAACTTGTAAATCATTTTATAACTGTTTGACCAAGTTTTTTTTCTGAATTTGAGATAACTCCACCTTTTGAATCAGGCATCCATGGTTAAGACAAATTCATGAATTTCAATTATTTTGAAACAATACATGCTTATGGAGCATTTTTTTTTACAGCACTGGGTTCCTGAGCTGGTGAAAAAGATACTTAATCCATCTATGGCTAATTGTTTAATGTCTGACCTAAGAAATTAATCTTTCCAAGTAATAAATTATTGAATTCGGGGAGGAAACCACTAATTTGCTCTCTAAAAATTTTAATAAATTATTAATTACCTCAACTTGCAATTATGATAGGTGATTTATATGAAAATGATATGAATAAGTTCTGTTTTGGGGTAGAAAAAAGGGGTTCTCACCACATTGGAAGCATTAGGGGAAGCTCCTCGCTGGAGCAGGTTCTTTACTATGTTCAGATGGCCCATGAACGCGGCTACATGAAGAGGAGTAAGACCAGACTGCACAGGCAAACACAGACAGCATCAAGCTTCTATATCAGCATATTACAGAAAAGTCAGGTAACATTCTTGTTCATTGACAGTGGATGACATCATTATTATATTTCCCAATAACAACCAGAAAACAGCAAGTTGAAACTGTAAGACAGATGACACTGACATTAGACATTCCTTGTCCTTTTAAATCCATGAAAGATATCCAAGTTTTTAACTTGACCTCAAAAGTGCATATAAGAAGCAGTAAATGCAGATACAGACTGTAAATGTATGCTTGGAACAGCAGACAAGAAATTCTTTACTGAAAGCCACTTGGGAGAAGACTTTTAATTTTCAGACCCTGCCGTCTGGTGGTCACACTGTCTCACCTCTGTGACAGCTTCAAGGGACGCAGAGTGCTTAAGCAGCAGGTCCATGGACCGCATGTGGTTCTTCTTGCAAGCAATATGGAGAGGTGTGAAGCCATTCTGGACACACAAAGGAAAAAAGTTCAACATAAGGCAATACAGTATACAGTTCTGAAGTTAGAATCGCAACAACAATCGTGTAACTAACAGTTGTTTTTGTGTTTTGTTTAAAACACGACAGTAGGCATGACAGATTAGTTTCTACTTTCACAATGTTAGCAGAAGTATGACAATAGATAAGAATATTATATACATGAATGATATTGATGAGTGTGTGACCCAAGGTAGAAGGAGATGAGTTATACAGCTGTAGGCAAAAATGCACAACTCCGGCTTTCGTGCAGTCATCTCTCTGTCAAGCTTTAAATCAGCATCTCACTTCCAGCGTACTGTAAGAGAGGGTATCCTCCCTAAGTGCTGCCTGCATGTCCCTGCAGACCCCCTTAGATGAGCTTTTGCTACAGACATAGCAGATGACTGCACGAAGGACAGTGTTGTCCTTTTTCTCAGACAGTGCTGCCTTGCAATTTTCATTTACCTGAAACAGAAATACCACAAAAGATACCAACTTAAGACTCTCTGCTTTATTACTTTAAGAGTTGTATTGCATGTGTCTTTATCAAGACTTAACTAATCTCCATCTGCCACAGGCCACAACCTTTCCACCACTTCAAATAAGAGTGAAATTAAGAAAGAAATTACTGCTACATTTATTTCCTTTCAATATGAAGAACTGTTGACTGTCTGAAGAGCAGTGAAAGTCATCTAAAATTAACAAATCAACTAAAGGCTTACAAGAGCGCGTGCATTGGCTTTGGCCCCCTTGTCCAGAAGGACTTTGGCCATCCGATGGTGACCACAGTGGGCTGCTACATGTAGAGGGGTCAAATGATCCAGTGTGATATCATCAATCTCAGCGTTGTACTGCAGTAGCTGCCTGACGCAGTCCATGTGATCCCCCTGAGCTGCCATGTGGATGGGGGACAGACCGTTCTGTAAACAGAGAAAGAACAGGACACAGACAGAGGCAGGAAAAGTTAAGGAAAGAGTGGAAAAAAAGGTGGAGGAGAGATGGAGGTAGATTTCTCAGCAAAAAACCCTGTGTGTGTATCGTGTTGTATGGAGCACAAAGTCAATAAGATTCAGTCTCTTGTGTTTAGAAAAGCAGAGTGTGTGTTCTGAGTGGGGTTTTAATTACTGCATTGTGCCAAAATTACTTGCAGATGATACAACCAGCAAAGGATTTCTTGTGGCAATGATAACTGCTAAGTATGCATAACCATGGATGATCTCAGCTGATCCAGTCCCACTTAAGATCTGGGATACTCAGTACAGAATAGAACAATGTATCAGGCATCTTGTAATAAGCCAGGATTGGGTAAAAGTACATAAGTTTCTAGCAAGCTGGTTTCTATGCTAATTAAACCTAAATCTATAGTTAGATTATTCCATTTAGATTGAATCTAAAAAAGAAGTCAGTATCCCCACAGACTTCCCAATGAGAGTAACAGCTTAAATATAACCACAGTGATGGCGGTGTTGCATTAAAGAGATCTACCTTAGTCTTGGCCTGGATGGGAGCACCGTGTTCCAGCAGGATTTCTATGATTCGGACGTGACCATTCCTGGCTGCACAGTGAAGAGGAGTCAGCTCATCCTACAAGGAGATGAGTCAAGAAAGAAAGAGACCAGGAGATGAATTGGACAAGTGTCAAATGACATGAGCACAGAAGGGAGGAGGAAAGGATGGAGGCAAATAGATATTGGGAAGGAGCTTAACATGCATAAGCAACAAAATGCCATACAGTAGAGCTAAACAGTAGATTACCTTGGTTTTGGCATCGATTTGTGCACCTCTGTCCAGCAGTAGTCTGACCATCATCACATTGCCCCTCCTGGAGGCTATATGAAGGGGCGTGATGCCATTCTGAAGAGGCAGGGTCAAGAAATATTTTTACTGTAAATCATTACTGCATGCAACATTTAATATACAGAAATATTGCACGGTAAAATGGAAGCTACTAAAAATAATGACAAATGTTCAGGCAAACTATTTACATTCCGTTATCCTTCATATTATCCTAATGTCAAAACATAATTTTTGAACCACATAATTTTTCTCTGATGTTCCCTTTGATCCTACAGCTTAGAAAAACTGACCTTAGGGGTAAAGTTTACATTGGCTCCTCTGTTCAGCAGCAACTGTGCCACACTCATATTCTCATAG
>JAPZDY010000011.1:8203110-8214394 GCA_029783645.1 Ctenochaetus hawaiiensis
GAGGCTCATAACTATTCTTAGGTAGCAGGTTAAACTTTTGTGGTAACAGGTAGTGCTGCAAGTTTAGCTTATTATGCTTTTTTTGTGGTTTCTATAGTCACAGTCTAGCAGAATTGGCTCAGATTTGTGGCTTAGAAAGGTGTCGAGAGGGTGTGACAGTTAAAAGCACTTAGTTCTACTTTACATTTCTAAGCAAACGCAGAGAACAAAGTACCTTTGTGGTGGCTTCAAGCTCAATGCCTGCATGTAGTAGCTCCAGGACCATTTTAACATGACCTTCTTTAGAGGCCAGGTGTAACCCGTTGAGACCATTCTTGAGAAGATAACAGAGAGATGTTGTTACATTAAAGTCAGAAAAAACATATACAAAATTCTTTATAAAGACATTTATAAAGGATTTTGCAATAGTGCAACACACAGCTTGAATCAACTTTAAAAATGCTTAGCAGTAACCTACTGCAGTGATATACCAAGACACAGTGGTACACATAACAGCACATGACAGTAAACAACATACCAACACTGCCCAGTTAATTATGCATTACAAAGCAATCCCACAAGTTACAAAATCCTAATGCACACACCATAAATTAGTGCAGTGGTATCTGCTTGCCAATAAGCTACCAAAGAACTGGCCTGTTTTCCTACTGAGTAAAGTTATAGACGTTAACAATTATTGCAGATTTACTAAATTATTAATCCTCTATCTAAGCTGCAAACTGATGTCACACCGTATCAAATGTTCCTTCCTAGTACAGCACTGTGGAATGCTGTAGAGGGCCCCCACACCAAAATGCCACTGCTGATTAGATACAGGATTAACTATATCTTGAAGCTTCAGTAATTAATGCTAATAACTGAGATAATTATTGTAGAAAAGTAACAGAAAAGTGACATAAATCTGAGGTCAGTGGAGATTTGGTCTTATGAATTAGTGTAATAATATATCATACATACATGAAGCTAAACATTCCATCCCTTTAAATCAGTTCACAGAACAGATTAGTGACAAGATCTTCAGAAATCTCTATACATTCATCCTACTGAGGCCTTCCATTGCCATCTTTGGCCTCTTTTCCTGGACATAATCACTGATATAGTCCAGAAGTTCCAGAAACCATAGCACCTTATTAACAGGTATTAAGGAAGGATAAGAAAAATATACTCATTTTGCTACTGTAAGCACCACTAACATATGCCGATTTTCTTCAGCTGTGAAAAGAAGAGCATCACTTGCCTTGTTACTCTACTTCTAACAATAACTGATAAACTGACAATGACAGTAGGAGGACTGAGTTCTGAGTCTGACAAAATGTACAACCTGATGAGATCGACTGTTAAGGAGGAAAGTCTGTCTGTCTGTCTGTCTGTCTGTCTGTCTTTGTCACTGGCTGGCTGATTTCATATTCTCTGTGAGTCTAAGCTGCACCCTGCCTGCTGTAACCAACCAAACCACCAGGAGTCTCCATTATCCACCCTGCTCTCGGGCTTCACATCATACTGCGGTGTCACTCAATTCAAATGGATAACACAGTCTCACTGTGAGCATGCGCAGAGTGCTTGGAAACCAACTGTGTATCAGTAGCACTTACACACACTGTTAAATGTGGTGTGTAAATGTCTGCTGTGCACACTGTGGGACTTTGTCAAAGAAACAGTGACATTTAGTTTTGTTTTTAAAAACAAAAAAATAACACCTTCAATACCTGTTAACAACCCATCTGCAAACACCTACATCTGTGAATAATGTGCGTTTATGCACACAATAGTGGGTATTTAGATACCTCGATATAGAGAGAGGGACAATGGGAGAGAGACAGGCTGCAGGGTTGTTAGCTATGGCAAGGACAGGTTGTTGCTGCAGAATCACATAAATCACATTTAAAAATACCATCTCTGCCCTTGCCACGGTCCTCAGTAAAGAACCATCAATAATGGTAAACAAAAAAACCCTTGAAAAAATCAAAGAACTGCATGAGGAAAATAAAGGAAATGTTTCATATTAGATTATAACATTAGGGGCTGTCAGAAATACAGTAAGAATGAGTATTGGAGATGATACTAAGATTAATTATTCAACTACCTACAATCTTACAACAGATATTGTACAAAATGTACATTTGCTTGTTTTTCAATACCCATCTATCTTCTATTTCCCTCTCTCCCTCTCTATCTCTCTCTTCCTCTCTGCAGTCCATCGACACAGATTGAAGGGTACTTAATGCTCATCTCACTGACAAGTGTTTTGTCACTGTTTTGTCTGTGCCTAAAAGCACTTGTCCTTTTCTTTCACTGAACATCACTTCACCAAACCATAGCCTTTTTTTAACAAGAGATCCTGCTGGCAAGCTAGTGTATGTGTCCTAACCACACACATGCACACTGACATGTATACATTTGCGTCTCATGACATTGATAAATGCCTGAATTTGTTGTATTTTAGTCATGATGCAACAAGGTGCAAGAGAGCAGACAGTAGGGTTGAAGATTGAGGGGACTATAATCTAATGTGCTGAATTATTTAGGCACACCACTTTACAAAAAGATAATAGAATCAAGAGGTCTAGGGGTCGTTAATTTTTAATTTTCTTTTTGGTCTTTTATTTTACACCATTTGCTGATACTGCAGAATGGCATTCCATTGAGAATATAGTGACTTTACGATGTGAAACCTTCAAGTTGTGCTTCAGGTTCCTTTAATGACTAACACCAAATGCTGTATGGTTTGTTCTTTCTCTGAGGAATAAAATGAAATTCTTTAGTACTCTCCTGCATGCAGTCTGTTTCATAAACCATGAGCTTCTTACTGAGGGAAAGCCTTTTACTTTTCCAGAGAGGGGTTACGAGGGGTGCCATACTCTCTTAGACCAAACCTTTTGATTAGATTTCTATATTTCTATTTACTTTTAAATTCTTCATTTTATGTTAGCAACTATCCAATGCAGATAGTACCGGGACAATTATTGAGTGAATAAAAAAAATCATCTTAACGCAAAGTGCATGAGTTATAGATGAGTTATGAGTTATAAAAATGGTTATTTACAGTGACATACACAACATAATGTCCCACAGTTAAAGGTGCAGGTGCATTTTATCACATTACAGTTTGAACGGATGTGAAATTCTCCTGCAGAAATACTGCTGAGCAAATGCTTTTTTTCAGATAATTTTGAGTATGCTTTTCATAAAAATTATGCTTTTTACATTATCACAGTGAGACCAACAGGTATGCCTTACAGGCCTTTACAATGTCTTTGCAACGACAGTGCTGTTTCTCAGAGTATGATATTTTATGCACAGAACCAAAGATGGCCTGAAGGTGCTGAGTGAAGGAACATTTTCCAGTGTACTTTTTTCCAATGAACTTCCCCGGGGAATGAACTGGAGAGTGGTTAGAACCTATGAAATATAATGCTCTCAACACCTGCCCTCCTATAGTATATGAAAAAATGTCATCTAGAGCCGCATCTTTGGAAAATTTCTCCAGAGGAACATTAATAACTCAAGCAATAAAATTCTCTTACTTGACTTGCTGCTACCGGGGGGATTTGTCCAGCATTTTTTACAATGCACTGACAGTGTAACTGCCTCAGTGGCTAACTTGGCTAACTGAAATCGCCATTTTAATTGTGAAGCATATATTTTATTATTAATGCAGAGAACACTTATCTCTTTTAAAAAAGATTATTGTATTCAAATATTTTTGTTTTCACTATTGTCACATTTTTTAGAATGGATTTTGACTTCTTCAGAGAACATACACAGACTTAGCCAGTGGTTTGTTGAATTAAACCACAGGCTGTCCATGTAAAACAAAAAACAAAAAAATATAACTAGTAACAATAAAAAAAAAAAAACAAGATTATACAATGAGTTCTGTAAAATCAGTTAAACTTTCTTTTAAGAAAACAAACAAATACTTCTGGATTAGGTGTTAGAGTAGGTACTTATGTGAAAGCTGCTATTATTTTTGAGTAAATGTTGTAATTGATATTGATGATTGAATTTACTGTTTTGTTAATGGAAATCTGTGGGTGGCATCACTTCTTTAATTCCCACATAAACAGTTTTTTTCTGTTACTTGTCTAAGCTAGTTCATTAAACTATCTTACTTGATTAGATGTGTTGATGTCAATTCCATTTTTGATGTGATCCAGAGCCTTGTCCAGGTTCCCTGAACGAGCTGCACGCAGGAAGCTGGTGGCTGCATCAGCCTGCAAAGAACAAAGAGGAGAGAGAGAGTGAAAATCCAGATAAACACTGTATTTCTAGCTACATCAGAACCTGTAAAATTAGTAAGCAAGAGATGTTTTTTAGAAAAGAACAAAGATCCACCAGCATAAGTTACATGCTTAAGACAAGAGAGCTCAAACTGCATCTCTACTGCAATATGAGGATATAGCTAATATTCCATTCAGGATCCCTCCACTAAAGATATAACAATCACTCTAAGCAAGAAACAAGGCTTTATACAGGAAAAGCAAGAATACATTCATTAGCTCTCCTGCCCCTGTATAAGAGGCTCAAAATGTCAGACTCCTTACAGTCAAGCTTCGCCCACACTCTGAGTTTGGCAGGCATTCATAGCCGAGCACACTCGGCCACGAGCTCCAGTGTCTGCCTGTCTGATCTCAGAGGAAAGGCTCCTGCAGTTTGTCTCTCAGCGTGTGTCGGTGTTTGTACGCCTACCTCTGAATTCATTCATCAGCCAGCAGAGTAATACGGCTGACCTGCACAATGAGATGTTTCCAATAGCCTGAAGAGGAAATACTGCATAGTGCAGTGCACTCTTTCACCCTCTCTCTGCCCCCGTCACCAGCAAAATGATGTATCTATTTGTGCTGTTATTCTCAAGTGGTTTAATTATACTGAATTGCTGAAAGATATGCCTGCCCTTTTTCAAATGACTGAGATCTGTTTTTTTTCCTCCTTTCCTCACATCATTTATTTGTGCTGATGCATAAGGAGCCAATGTTCTTGTGCTTCTGTGATTCATGTACTGTATTAGATTTTATCAGACAAACAAATAAGGTTATTTGGTCATTCAACAGCCTCCTGCCTATCCACTTACCGGCCTCATTTTCCTTCAGCACACTGTTCCTTTCAATTTATTCACAATTTTATTATTCTTATTATCATCTCAGGGTTTCCTCCACTGTCAAGCCCAGCTGACAGTCTACTAAATTAATTTCAATGTCTGGAGTATCAGCTGACTGCCCACATTTTCTGTTTGTCTTGTATAAACAAAAACAAAGCAAAACTATTTTGATTCACCATACTTTAAATCAACAATCTAAGAAATATGTAACCATTTAAGAGCTTTTATTAAAAAAAAAGCCTGTGGTCCTACCACTAAGCCATATTCCCTTTACTGAAGCAGTAAAGGAATCAATTATAAAGCTCTGCAACTAATATTTGTTAAAAACTGACTTACAGAATTGTATATGTGAAAGGTGATGCCAGAGAAGATGTAATTACTCGAAATGAATTGGCAACATAAGGGTCAAAACCATCTGAGGGGCAGCAGAGCAAACTGTTGCTTATGTAAAGTCAAAAATTCCTGACTACAGACATAACAAAGGGCTGTAAACTTATATTATGGTCACTTGTCAAAGATAAAAGAATTATAACCAATATTTAATATTTTTATGCATTCAGAAATCAAAATCTAAAGTTTTTTACAAGCCGTAGCTTGGTTACCCTGGTGACTGACCAATACTTGGAACAATCATTGCCAGCCCATTAAGTTTGAATACAGTTTCAATAATGTTCACTACTCCAGTTCATAGGAAGAACCTTTGATATGACTTGGCTATGACATTTCTAGTCTGCTTGGGTCATTTGAACTGTTTAGCTTGGTCATAAGTCAGAAAGCCAATGTTCAGAGTCATTCAGAGTCAATAGAACTGCTCAAAGTTGAAAACTATATATTAAATATATATATATAATTTGACAACATGTTTAACAACAAGACAATCTATCAATGCAGCCATGTCATCATCCCCAAATCAACATTAAGATATTCAACAATGACAGGCCACATCACTGTCAGCCAAAAACCTAACTGAGATATGAGATGAGCACTTACATAATGCAAAATATTATTAAGTCCAGAGATGCAGTGCACTAATTACGGCTTGTTTTATGATCACCATCCAGTGTTCAGAGGATTAGGCACTAAATGACAACACTGTTGTAAATGAGCCAATCTTTTTTTATTGCTCAATTTATTTCTAATGTTAATGTGACTTGATACAGACACAGGCTGAGCAAGGGCAATAATTCAGAACAGTAAACAGACAATTTACTGGAACCATCTTAACGGTGTCCTGTATCTGGATTTAACTGATACCCTACAGACAATCAGATGCAAGTTTTCATCCAGACCATTGAATTAATTGTAAATTTACACAAATTCAGATGATATCTAATAGTATCCTCTTTTCTGTGCTTCTATATTCTCTCTTTTTAAAGCCTTTTTGAAGCATACCACTAAGTGTCTGGGTAGCAACATAATACCTCTTACTCATCTTTTTGCTTTAGATGTGAGAGATTGACATTACTGAGCTGGGGAGCACTGACTGACTGGACTTCAAACAATCATTGAGAAGAGTCTCTCCACCTTGACAACCCAATTCTTGTTGGTCCAGTATGCTGTAGGTGTCTAACACACTATAGAGTTTCTTCTGTATTTATTACTGTATGTCATGACTTTCATTTTACTGCATAAAGCAATTTTCAGATTTTACACTGAACTACATTTATGCTTAATCTCTTCTGCAATATGATACGAGTGTATGATTTTATACTGTAATACTAAAAACGATCTCCATCTGCAGCCCTTCTCCTCTTCCCCATTACTTCAATTTACTTCATCAGCCAGTTTGCGATTCGCATGTATCATCTGCAATATGTGTTTGTTGATGAATGCTGGTCATTGTTTGTGTTTGTGTGTTGAGACACAAACAGCCTGAGAAGTGGGCAGACCAGATTTGGAGAAAATGAAAAATCTTGCAGTACCTTCCAGCAGCTCATTTTACACCAGTTTGGGTTCATGTTGCTGTCAGGCAGAAATTAATTTTCCATCAAGCTTTCCTTCTCCCTCCAACTCTGCCTTCATATTTTGCTCTATTACAGAGACTAGAGCTGTATATCCTGTCCTGGCAGTTTACTGCTCTTTTTTTATCATGGTGCCAGTTACACTAAATAATCAGATTACTGAAACCTCTTAAGATGTATTACTCAATGCTGTTCAAATGATTCTGCCTGTATTTAAATCTGATATTCCTTTTCCTGCTGCCGCTGTAATTCTGGTCATCTCCCTTCATTCCCTGGCTTACATAATCTACTTTATTTTCCAACTTTTATTAAAACCTTCACCTTTTATCCTTTTTTTGATGTGTTCATAATATAATATCACTTATCACTTAATTTGTTACAAATGGGTTTGCTTGTTGCCTGTATTTCACAGATGGCTCAAATTAAACTGAACCAAATTAACCTGATTAAAAAGTTTGGAAGCTGCGTTGAAATGTGTCGAACCATTATTGCCTTGTGATGTGATCCCTCTGACAACACAACCTAAATGTAGACATAAAGGATATGTCACACAATATCCCATAGTCTCCTGCTGTAATTAAGAATTTCTTTTCTCCTCTGCGTAAGACAAGAGATACACTGATTGTTTGTCAAGCCAGTTCAAAGCCTCTAAGCCTATATGGTTTACTGCTCTGCGGTTTCAATCTCACACTTTCTTGTTAGACACTATTTACCTCATAAAACCTTGTTGTCCTAAGGTACATTTCAATTTTTAGTTTTACACTAACTGCATGAGCCTAAAAAACAACACATATGAACCAGGACAGCACAGTTAATGGTAGACAAACAACATGTAAACCAGATTAAAATGAAGCAATATGTGTTAAGGGGTCACCAAATCAGAATTTGCCAGTACTTGGATACTTAGATATACCCCTACTGTGACCGGCAGGTTAGAAATCAAGACTTAAAAGCATGAAAACTCTTGTGACTATAAAATCTTATAAACACATAGCCTAAGGACAAATGGTTGATACAGAACGCATACAGTAAATCACATCTACTGCTTCTTGAAACTTTAAAAGCTACTGTTTTAAGCTACAGTCTTCTGTGCTGTGGGTTTTCTCTGACTGAAGTCATTGGCATAACATTGGATATGTGGACTTATTATAGTGACAGCTCCTGTCACTTCTGATTTTGAAAAGAGTCCTTGTGTCACTTCAAGTTGAGAGTTCTTCTCACAGTTCAACATGTATCTCATCTCCTGTGCATTGTAACTTAGGCAGACATAGCCAAGCTCTACTACTACACTATACGCACAACTGCTGTTGGAACAGGCTGAGAATACCAAATCAGATATTTTAACGTTATGAACAAAGCTAAAAGTTTCAAACTATTTGGTAAAGGCCAAAATAATGAGGCCCAGGAGTCTCACCCTTAAAGACCCTTTTCTTTGTTTGATTTAAGCCCTAAAATACCCTCTATGTTTGTCAAAATAATGTATATTTAGACATTTAAAAAAACAAAGAAGGCATATCTTAAAATTGTTTAAATGTCACACTACACCCTTGGCTTCATTACGTATGAGCCATTATATTAATATTTATAAGATCTCTGGCATGACCACGCCCACAGCCAGCGACCACTCCCTTCCACCGCTCCCTCATCTTTTTCTCTCTCCATCATTTTGCTTGCTATGTAACAAACAATGGAAGCATGTTTGAATGAGAAAGAGCTTCTGAAGAAGAGGAGGACCAAAGCGTATACAGTCTCTTGACAGGGGACAAATCTGAACGATGATGTGTTTAATGTTTTACTCCTTATAGCTTAGAACTAAACAGCTAAAGATATTTTGACTTTTCGACTTTACTAGACTAACTGTTAGCTAATAATGTAGTGTACCCTTAACTCCTCCTCTGACTGATCATGGTTTGTGTCGCCATAGCAGGCTATTGCATGCATGTCCCCCCACATAACACATTAAAGGGACTGGTTCTTTACATTTTGTTTAGGTTTATGACATATGAGACCGTTCTTGTCTGAATATGCCTTTTCATGACTGTTATCCGTACACTGTAGTGGAGGAAGGAAGAAATTCACAGCCAGGGCACTGACTGCTAATTTCGACCAAACTTTGTCTTGTTGAGCCCTTTTCAGATAGAACGCAGTGTGCACACCCCTCCCCATGCACTGTGCATAAATGCATGTTTTTTGTCTTATGAAGTGAACTGAAACAGCATAGTTTGGGTGTATTATGATAAAAACTGTGGGACAGTCCCAAGTGTAACTGAAGTGAAGATGGTGAAATGGTGGCTGTTTTTCATCGTAGGTATCAACAAGAAACTCATTCACATACTGCTAAAAACAATATGTATAAAGACGAATAACCTACAGACACACAGGCATGCACACAAACCCAAACTAAAAATAGCTGCATAGATGCCACAGTATGTTAGTGTCGGCACCAAAAGGGAGGAAGATGGATCATAGTAATGAACCCTCATGGGTTCAAACAAAGACTCATTTCTACCACAAAAGACAGATTCTCAAGTGAGCTCACACATGCATAAAATAGGGCTGGACACAGAATGTAACAATGCACAGTCCCACAGTGGAGGGTAGTTTATCGCACAAAGCTACTGTATACATGACTTTCAGGCTCTGACAGCAGGAAGCAAACAAGAGCAAGCCTTGTAAGCCTCTCCTGTCAAGTCTGTCTCTCAGGCATGAGTACAGAGAAGAAGCAATAATGGATGCATGTGCATGTGTAGGCGTATCAATATGTACATATGAAACAATCCTTTGATTTTCAAAAAAGCTACAACTGCATGCCATTTTGGTCTTTTGTCCAAAGCATCATTAAGCACCAGGAGGTTCATGTTCAAATCCTAGGTTGTTCTAGTGGGACATCAACTCAAAATTCTGGAGGTGTTATTGATGTTTTTCACCACGGATACACTGACAGAGGAACCTCTATACCTGCTGAAACTTGCACCATGCAACACAGGGACACATTAAAACATGTCACCTAATTAATCATTTCTAATATAACTGGCACCGTTTTTTTTTTTCTTTCCCACTTGGTTCAACAGCTCTTCAAGCTATTTCCCAATTCCCTCAACTTGGAGTTAATGAGAGTTAATAAAAAACACCGATCAGTATAATCACAATTAAACAACCGATCTAGTCCAGCAGTGACGCTCTTTGCAGCTATTTTTGCATTATTTCATTTTCTTATTCTGACCATCAGTTGAAATGAACTTGAAGGACGCCATGCTCCACTAATTAATCTCAATAAAGTCAGTAAGATATTGGTACAGGTTCTGACCTGTGAACTTTAAAGCTTTAATAAGACACTGATAATTGATGTCGAAGTCATTATGCATGATGCATCACAGATGAACAATATGCAATAGTTTAACTCCTGATGTTGCTGTGAATACTGCCATCTTTAAAAGCTCAGTCACTTCAAACTGATAATTAGTCTTTAAGATAAGATGTGTCAGGCATATAATTGAAAGACAGGCAGAAGACCACTTGAGTATCTGACAGCTTAATTTAGTTAACAAATCCTCTTTTTATTGCAAATTGTGCCATCTTGAAATCACACTGTTAATAATTGATAAATGCTTAGTTGGGTTCTTTTCTGTGTCTTATAAGTTGGACATTGCCATGATACTAATCTGAGAGTTTTTGAAAATTATCAATATAAATACCAAAAAATCTGCATTTAAAATACTTAATTGTGTTATGGAAATGTAACATTCTAATGATACTGGCCTCAGTTAATACATGCAGTGTCAAAATTAGAAGTGGAGATCATTTTAAGGGGAAATTGAGATCATTTCAATAGCATGTCCATGACTGGCAAGATGGAGTCATGGCCTTGAGAATGAAAAATCAATAGAGTCCAGCAGGCTCTACAAAGTGGGACTTGATTCAATATTTATGGATGGCTGAATGGATGGATGGTCAGAATGTGAGTGTGAGGTGGTGCTTCACAGACACACTGCTATAGAGCATTAAAATACAGATGGTAGCATGCACAGCGACACATGCAGGAAAAATGATGAATTTAAAAAATGAAGTTGGAAGACTGCATTTGATAGTCACTGACCATTTCTGTATGTGGCTATTTTTCAATTAGAAAAGAGAGAGAAAAGAAAAGAGACTTTTAAACGGAAAGTTTAGCTTTAAAGTTTTGCCCGATGGTTCTCTGGACGAAACAAAAGTAATTTGTATTTAT
>JAPZDY010000011.1:8224388-8235176 GCA_029783645.1 Ctenochaetus hawaiiensis
ACATCACAATTTTTTAGAAAAGCTGCCGCGAATTCAGGCATTTTAGGCCGCAACAATCTTGAAAAACGCCCGCGAAACGCCTGTGCTTTTTTTAAATGTGTTTTGGTGTAGGCCTCCTTGATTCAGTTTCTGCATTCAACTCATGTTTATATTCTTATATTCATTTAATTTTCTGTGTTCTCATAATTATGCCTATACTTCTTATACTTTGTCTTTCAATGTAAAGCACATTGAGTATATTTATAAATACAGGTAAAAACCACTGCCATTGCCATACTATCTTCACAACACTGGAAAACAAACTGAGGACTAAAAGAGAGAACAGAGATTTAATAGTAGGGATGTAATGATAAACTGATCTGGATTGATATATCAATGTAATTATCAACAAGACAATATCACTGGTTTGCAGGAAAGAAAGATAATGGCAAGCAGGTGAAGAAAAGACACTTTCAGGGAATGAAAAAACACAAAAAAAGTTTTTAAAATAATAACACTGCTTTATCAAAGTGTCTTGTTTTTTTATATGGTTTAATACTTAACTCATGTGTCCAAAACCCAAAGACAGACCCAAAAGCTGGCCACAAGAAGTGATCTATGAAAAAAATGAAAATGAAAATGTGGAGATGAGAGGTTTCCATCTGACACTGAGAATATCTGTGTGTGTCGGTGCATACATGTGGCAGCTGTATGAGGTTCAGTGTGCACCACGTGAAGCCTCCACTGTGCATATCGGTGTTAGTGACAGCAGGTCATCACTAATCACCCAGTGGGTGAAGAGTCATAGCAGTGAGTGGAATGCTGAGAGAGGGATGGGAGCTCAGAGGGGGTTATGGGGGATGAAGGAGGAAAAGGCAAAAAGGACGAACACAAGATGAACTGAGAGACAAGATCACAGGAGGGCAATGCTGCACCCAGCTGTTATTTTGAGTTCACAACAACCACCATGACTACTGCTTCTAAAAATAAACAATGATAAAGCAATAATGTCAACAAGAGCATTACCACATTATCACGCTCTACCTACAGAATTATCCTTGTTTGTGCAATTTTTATATTCAATAAATTTCATTTTTTAGAAATATTTATTCTTGTTAAGTGCTTTAATGGTTAAACTCCGAATTAAATGCAATGAAGATGCCAACTAATTAAAGTAAATATGACTTTAAGAAACATAATCGGTGATTATCAAACCAGAACCACAAAATCTTCTTCACATGCCACCATAAGAGAATAATGGCATTATCCTTAGCCACAATTTGCCATTACTGATCTGATGGATTTCAGTGGAGGGTGACCACTCCCTGAGGCCGATCAATACGAAGCCTGCTCCTTATGATTCAGCATTCTGCGCAGGTTCACAAGGGGCGTTTTTGCCCACGAGGAGCCATTCATCAAAGGGACAAAGTCCTGATGCCAGGGTCAGGAGCTGAGGCACAAGGTCCAGGAGGGGTTAACCCACAGCCTGTCAATTTATCGCTGCAGCCAAGTGGCTCATCCCCAAAGGCAGCTAAATACAGTTTTCCATTTTTCTGCATTTGAGGGACAGAGTCTCAGAAGGATACAGAGAAACTGTAATCCTCAATGAATCCTAATGTAAATTTGTAAACACATTAAAAAGCGGCCGTGGGCCAAAGCAGTCAGTGAGATGATCACAGTGACATTAACATAGACACAAACAAAATCAGAGACTACTGAATCAACTAAAATGTTTAGATAAATCTCATCTAAGTAAGACGGTAAAATGGCAGCGCGTGCATAGAGCTGTTTGTTGAATTAAAAACTCTCTATCTCTGGAACAACAGCTTTTAATTTTTCACTGGTGCAAGAATTTTTATTTAAACAATGTAGAAAATACTGTGCTCTCAGTTTAAGGCAAAGTATATCTAATAAAACACATCATCACGCTTTACTCAAAGCACAAACTGGTGAACAAGCACAGAAGTGGGTGGTGGCATGACTGTGACACGTCTCATGATGTTGCAATAAGAAGTCACTCAGCCCTTTTCAAAGCTCATGCTATAATAAAACTTATGCACCAGGGAGTGATAAAATATAGGCTAGACAAGCTGCATTTGCAGAAAGCTGCACTCTGTTCAGAATACCATCAATCATCCTCATCATTCACCAGTTGCTGTTGCTCATTGTTGCCTTTTTTGCATATGAAATTTGTGATTATCACACACAATTCTATACTGGCATGCTTAAAATGTCTACATATAAAACCTTAAATGTTAGGCTTACACAGGCAAAGGAACTTTTTAAAATTCCATTTAGACATAAAATGTCATCATGCTAGGAATCATTTTATATATTTATTTATTTATTTATTTATTTTTACATTTTTGCTCTGCTACCAGACCAAACATTACCACAACTTTAAACCGACATTTCATATCACACGTGCACCTGGTTTTAAGGACAATCCATGCATTGGGTGCTCTCATGATAACTAATATTTTATGTCAGAGTGAAAAAGCCTCTTAGGCCATGTAATAATCATGAGGCGTGAGAGACTGAAGAAAACACTGCTGCAGTGTGATGTATCATTTGTGTAGCATATTTCTAAAAACATGTGGAATAATTTTGAGACATGAAAATATCTACAACAGACAGGAGCTCAAGCAACTGAACCAAGATTCTGAGTAAGCTGGAGAAAAGCCTTTTAAACCTGTAATACTGGGTCATTACAATGCTTGCTCTTGACCTAATTTACTATTTCAAACAATAAACTGGTTGAGGAGAATTTTTAGCACTTTCAGGTTTGCATGATTCAAATATACAGTAAACAGACACAGACTTGTAAATTGAGATGACTATTACATGCTGCACTAACAATGGCAAGTGTTTTCTTACTTTTTTACATTGAGGGGAGCAAATTACGGTGTAATCAATCACTCTGGTTGTTTTGCATGATTTATTTACCATTTGAGCTCAGTGCCTTGAATTCTGATGAAGGAGCCTCTACTTGCTAGGCTGTAGGATTATGGGGTTGCTGTTAATATGTATGCTATGTGCATATTTGAGAGGCACTGTGTTTGGGTGTTCTGTGCTCTCACCTTGGCCTACCCCTTGGGACTACTGGTGCAGAGCCAGCAGCACACACACTGTCACCCTATCAGTCAGTCATTTTCGCCTTAAAACCGCTGAGTCAGACTCTCTGCTTTCTGTGATACTCAGTGATGTAGTAAGCTACTAGCCTGCAAGTGTCTGCTCCATCATGCAACTGTACCATAGCTGGTTTGAGTCAGTGTATCTGCTAACCAGAGGCGCTGCTATGGATGAATCATAAATGGATCAAGCAGTAACAGCAGGGAATGACTATTCTGGTGAGAGCATGTCTCCCTGCACTTGTGACTTAGGTAACAGAGGCTAACAGAAAGTAAAGGAGAGAAATGTAAGGTTGTCAACTAAAGATAATCTTCCAGGGAAGGCATAAAAATCCCTTTGACTGGTTTGTCATAATGCCCCTGTTGGGTAAGCAGTTATTTAAAAAAGCAAGACAACTGCAGGATCAGTGATATTACATTTCAGTATTTTCCTATGTTTCTGCTAAATCATCTAAATGCCAGAACATTGTTGTTTTTTACAAGCTTTTCTGGCAAAACACAGTGTTAACATTTATTTACTGTTAACAGACTCTGACTGTATTCACTGCTAAAGGATGGCTGCTCTATGAATGATTTGTGCTATCTGACTGTTTACTGCAGGTGTCACAATACACAGGACACATTATAATACTTAAATATGACTACCAGCTGACAGGTCACATCTCTTGAAAGCAGAGGAAAAAAATGTGAAAAAAATAAATTGATAACAGACTCACACAATCTGTTTTCTTGTGATGTGAAATGACTGGATGTGTTTAAAGACCCTCTCCTGCCATTTATTTATAGCCTAAAATATCCTCTCTGATAGTCAAAATTATATACTTGGACAGTTTCCTCAAGATTTATATTAATTAATGTCTTAAAATTGCTTGCACTGTTCTAGTAATATCCATGAGGTATCAGACGTAGCCACACCCACAATCTGCAACCACTCACCTCCACCACTCCCTCACTTATGACTCTCTCTGCATGGTCTTGCTGGCTACCTAACATGTTTGAACCAGACACAGCTTCTAAAAAATAAAACAACTCAATTGTATACTGTCACTTGCAAGTGGATGCATCAGAAAGCTAATAATTATGAAGCACTCTTTACAATTTAGAGCACAACAGTAAAAGATATATTGACCTATACTGATATCTTTGGCTTGACTGTGAGTTGTCAGCTAATAATCATATAGGTAGATCAGCGTAGCATTGGCTTCCTACTGACTGACCGCAGTCTGTCTTACCATAGCAAGCTATTACATGGACAGATGGCAACCTTTCCCCCCCACTGACAGGACTGGTCTCCTTAGGTTGCATATTTGTTTTTTTGGTTTGTGACATATAAAACTTTTTTTTTGAGACTGTCATCGGTGAACTGAAGTTGTAAGGAGAAAATTCACAGCCATGGCATTGACTTCTAATTTTTAACCCTTGTTAGCTGTAGAAAAAAACACCAAATAGACATGTTGAGATGGTTAAAAATTTGATTTTCACTGGAGGGGGTCTTAACTCATTTCTTGCCTACTATCCCACATTCTTAGTCTGTCAAATGACAGGTATACATTTCAGATCAATAGGCTGCGGTCTACACATCTTGGCATCAGGGGAGGACAGAGGAATGGATGGAGGCAGGGAGGGGGAAGGAAACCAATAAAAGGGGCAAAGCGTTTACATCAGGTTTTCTGATGAGAAAAAAACACCATGTCCATTAATGAGCCTAAATTAGCACACCAAGCAGTAAATTAACATTTGGGATGGTGCTGTGCATGGGCAATGTGTCCTTACCAGTAAATAGCAAGATAGAGACACACACACACGCACACACACACACACGAATAAAAACACACTGTGAAAATATAAGCTGATTAAATTAGCCTGCTTTTGCTTTCATATTGCTCATATTGAAAAAAAATCCTGACATTTTTGACTTCACACAAACACATTTCCAAACTTTTCAAGTGTGGTAAATCACTTCACTGCTTGATGATGTGTGACAATGGTTCTAGACTTTTCCAATGATTTTTAGAAGTTAGTTTGAGGGCAAATACATTCTTATATTAATTTCTCTGCTTTTGATTTTACAGAGGCTCTCTGCGGGGAACTGGCCGGCCTGACACTTTAGTTAAAAGCCAACTCTGGTATTGCAACTACAGTGCCTGAATGATGTAGGCATTGTCACTGACATGCTAAGTAAGTTAGTCTGGCTGACATCAGCATATGGGGAATTCCAGCAAGAAAGCCTTTTAATCGTTATTTGAATCCTGAGTATACAGACATTCTGACAGGCTTTAGAGGAGGACTAAAGAATTATGTATGAACTTTCTCTACACAGGGTTCCTCACTTCCATACTCTGCTAAACTACTAAGTTACTTAATTTGAACTTTAAGGCTCATTACTGACAGTGAACATGGTGAAACATGTTTGTTCAAGACTGGCTCCCTGACAATTTTATATCTACTTCTCATGGGCTTCATCAGCCGGTTAAGTTTGCTTATTACTGAGCAAGCTGAGTAAATTCATGTCATTCTCACTCTCACTTTCAACTCAACACATACTGACAATTGTTCAGGCCCTCCTTGGCATTAGTTTTTTAAGGCGCTTGATACCTCCAAGGTGTCCACTGTGACAAGCAAAGTCCCCTGCCACTGAGCCTTTTTAACATGTTGTTAACCTGTGGAACTGACACGTTGTAGAAAAGCCACTATTTTAAACATGCTTAACAATGCAAAAGAGTCTTAGCCTGGTTAGGTTTAGGCACATAATTAAATATCTTTTAATCAAGTGACTAAATAATTTCAGTCAAGAATACTGTGAATAGATTCTGTGCCATCATCTTGAAATTAATGTTACATAGCAGAGCAGTGATCTGCTGTAAAAAAAGTGAGACCCTGTTCTCCATTTTTTTCTTTCTTTTGGGTACAACAAGGGTGTGCTCTAGAGCCAGTGTTGCAGCAGAGAGGCTGCTATCTACTGCCAAAAACATAATATTTATACCACAGCAATTCACTCCTTCTCATTTTGTTATTTGCATAAAGGCAGGAGACTGCTTTCAGATTAACTAATACATTTATTGTTGCTGCCAACCAAAAAGGCTGGCAATTATTCATCTTTATTGCAAGTTATGGGTCAAATTTTAGTGGACACATGACATGTATGAATTGTTTGCCACACGTTACAGTAGAGAAAGACTGATACTGCTAATGCCCCAATTTCTGTTTATTCCATCAAGTATCTGGGTTGTATCAAGACTGACTAGAATTTTAAATTTCTGAAGATTCACATTCCTGGGATAAACATGTGACAGCATGACACTAGATAAAAAAAAAGGAACACAAAGAGGTAGGAGAAAAAGACCTGGGGAAAATGAAAAAAAGAGTGGAGAAAGACAGCCAGATGCAGAGAGACAGATACTATGAAGAGCAGGGCTAACCAAAGAGACAGAAAGATAGCTGATTTACCAAAGTGCTGAAGGCATGGTGAAAAACAAACAGTTGATTCCCCTGCCCTCTTTCCATCTAAGAGCTTAAAATTGAATAAGCAATTAAGTATTTATATGTGTAAATTTTCCAAGTCATTGCTTCGGTGTAGCAGACAGCAAAGGGGGATACTGCAAAGAAGCATACAATGCTGTTGTCTGGACTGCTCAATTCTTTTTTTTTTTTTTTTTGACATACTTGTCACAGGCATAATGACCAATTTTCAGCCAGAAACACAAAATCACACAGAGGGAGACAAAGGGAGGAAAAAGACAAATTCAAGAGAGGGGGAAGTAGCAGACGGGCGACAAAGATTTAGAATCGACTGAGGAAAAAACACTCAATTTGAGCTCGCCAGTGACTCTTTACTTCTGTGTCCCAAGCCTGGCAGCCATCAGTGAGTGCTGATGCAAGCTATCTCAGAGCAGGGAGTGTGAAGTGATACTAGTGAATGAATGGCAGCTTGTCTTGGGATATCTGGAAACTGATGATGTTATACTTTATCCTTTTTTAGTAGTTTCACAACTTGAAACCACTGCTGTTTTTTGTAGGTATTTCCCTAATCATATAACTGTGATCTTAAATAAGATAAGTTAAGTTTAAGATAAGATAAGTTTCTGTGTGTGTATGTGCACACTGTCTCCCAGCAATGATAGGTTAATGAGTGATGAGCATGAAGAGAGAGAATCCATTCCATCTGCCATTAGGCAGCAATCCCAGAGACAGATAACACCCTTTCTAATCATACATGCCTGCATGCACACACGCACTGACGCACGCACACACACACACACTCACTCTCATGCACACACCCTCATTCGCACACACACACACACGCCTCAGTGGGTTCAATAAAGCTGTAACTACTTGTCAAAAACCCTTACTTGCAGAGCATCAAGAAATTATGATAATAAATGTCATAAGTGCTACATGGTTGACGTCATAGGTCTGTGAAAGGTAGCAGAAACAGACGGATAAATGATTAGATGGATAGGTAGATAGATCGACGGAAAGACAGACAGATAGATAGACAGACTGACTGACAGCAAGAGATAGAGATTCTAATGCTTCAGTTGTTATGTCAAAAATTTTTTTTATTTTAAATTTTAAACTTGCCTCATGTAGCCTCCAAGTAAGCAAGCAAGAACAGTTTGCAATGAACATTAGGCCTTCAAAAACACATTCAGGTCTTAACACTGGGCTAAAGCTTTGTCTACTTAAAATATGCACACTTACAATCTGATCAGTTAATACAAGATTTTTCTTAAAAGTTGGTGCAAATATAGTTGGTAAGACATAAAATACAGTAAGCTAACTCATTCCACATCTCACTGGATTTTAAAGCTAATATTAATTACAGTGCACTTAAAAAAACTGTATCTTATTTTTTACCATTGCACTTCAAGTCAGTAAAATCAAGCTTTGTTTAAGGCCTAAGATCATCCTCAATGCAGTCTGTATTGTATGAGACAAATACGTAGTTACACTACTATTTTAAGCACTTCAAAATCTATCATAACTGTAGCCAATGACAGGGAAGTATCTCACAGCACCATCACTATATGAAATTCTTAATCACGTATTGTGTCCATTAGCCAGCACACGTACTGCAAAATGTGTTTAGGCCAGCAGAGGAAAGTGATGGAGTCAGGGTGTGCCTGAGAGCGGCTGCTTCAGTGCATTAGTGGGCTCCTGCAGGCCACATGATCCATGTAGACCTTGAGGAGCATTAATTCCATTACATAATGCCCATCTTCAGCTCTAAGTGTGTGTGTATGTGGGGGTGTGTGCTCTTTGTGGGCATATCAGTGTGTGTGGTATTGTGCCAGTCTGCATCACTTTCACTTTTCCTCTAATGATTCTTAGGAATTAGCAGCCCTAACAGACTGATTTTGCTAATGACCTGTGATGAGTCAACTGCCTCATTACTATAAGGTATGTAAGTACCGGATGTAGATTAGTGATGTAAATTTGATGTGTTTTGTAACTGTGGTATATTATAGACAACTCTTTTGATGTCAACGTATGCATGTTTGCGATGCTGAACAAATCTCAGACAATTCTGGAATACAAATGCTGTCTGACTCATGTTTTCTTATTGATGTACTCTCATCAGAGGCAGTGCAAAATGATGTGAAAAACAGCACCTATATAAACCTGAGACTATAGTGCATTGAGAGCTTAGCTAAACAACAAGCTTTTATCTCTCCGACATTCTTGTCTAGCTGGCGATCTCTGTAGCAAGTTAGATATCTCATCATCTACCAAGGCTGCTGCCTTTGTCCATCTCCTTGCCCCTTTATCGCCCCAGCATGTGCAATTGTCACACCATAATCACCATGATAACATTAGTCATTTTAGAATTACTTTCCGGCAGACCAACGGGTCACAAAAAACTTTGTCACATTGGTTGGCCTTGCTAACAATGGTGATAGATATTCTGATTAACAGGTACAGGCTAGCAGATGAACTGTGACTGTTGCGGAATTCAATGACTGAGCATCACGGGTCATTAGCACAGTGACTCCTTGGTCACTTTCGCCGAAAAACAGAAATAAATATTTGGAAATTTAATGCAGAAGAAATATTTCAGGACAAAAAAAAGAAAAGATTTTAGTCACACATCTTCCAAATTAAGATTACATACTTGCAAAATTGAGAGATGATACAAATATAGACGTAGACGGCTTGGCTTGGGCTATAGAGCTGGACTTTACAGTGCCAATAAACCAAAATTGTTATTGTAACCCAAATATTTACCTTAAACCACAATTTTTATTATTGTTAAATACTGAAACCTTAATTATTGTTAGCCAATTATTTATCCAAATACCAAACTTATGCAGAAACTGTAAGATTATACAACTGGAGATATATAACATCATATGGGCTATTTCATGCACAGATTTTTTTCTAAGATGTTTCCAAGATACCTTGATGCAGTTAAAGCTTGTTAGGATTACAAAGTAAATTGGCATATGTCAAACTCTTTTTAGATAGGCTACTGTGTAAAGATTTAAGAAATGAATAAGTTTAAATAACTTTATATTTCATGACTTCTTCATTCCTGAGTATTTTTTTAATATATGGAATATATTTCTACATTATTATATCATCATACTTATTACATCATTATATGACAACCACCCAGAAACAATTAGTACCAGAGTTTACAATTAATGAAGCAAAAATTACTTTACTGGTATTCATCAAAGGTTTCTGACAAGGCAAACCAATTGGAAATCACTCTGATCTCTAGATCAAAATGTGTGACAGAGTCAAGTCCTAGATAACGCCTTAGAGAAGTTTGATAAATATCGACCATCATGCTTCTATTCTGGAATCTTCCTGTGTTGTCTGAGCAAGTACGGATCCGAGGCAACATCAGATACAGTATCAGAGCAGGTGCTCTGCCAGCACACAGTAGTGGTGTGTAGATAGATGGGTGTCTCTGGTCTCAGATGCACTGTAATCCTAGGCTGGCAGGTAAATATAGCCTGTGGCTGCTTCGGGCTGGGCTGAGTGCTGCTTTTGCTCTGTTCGACCTTGGCTCATCCTGCCCTTCGTTATCTCAAAGGGGATGGAAAGGCACCAGCCTACATTATTACTGTACCCATAACTGTTGCCTTACAAAAAATATGTGTGCTATGTCTCCAAAACTGTTAAAGAATTGTTCCAATGTAAAATCTTTCTGCCCACCCTGCATCACCTAAAACTGTATTCTGTAATTTAACAATTAAAATTGTATATTAAGTCAAGGCCTTAAGTTGTAAATGTGTGGTCCCATGACAGTATTACAGACAACATTTCTTGCATTTTGTTGCAATAGTGAATTAAATATCTGTGTCCTGTTACAGAGAGGACCACAGAATATTCAACTTTAAAGTTTTATAGCTCAACAAAGCTTTTCGAACTTTTTTGTTTCATAGTTTCACTTTTAGGTAATTTTGCATAAGCTTCCAGCAGAGTCTTAATGCCTTACTCAAGTCTTTCCCAAACTTAGGATCCTGACACAAAACATGTCACAGACCTGTTTTCATTGGCTAATTGGCAGAGTAAAATGTATAACAATGCTGATATGCAAATTCATTTACCCTAATAGAAATTGCGGGAGAGAGGCCTATGCACGCAAACAAACTGATTTTACACACAGTAACTACTATTTAACTTTGGCGTGTTCAGCTCAGAGTCATTAATTGTGCAGGGTTGTTTA
>JAPZDY010000011.1:8239458-8263029 GCA_029783645.1 Ctenochaetus hawaiiensis
ACAGAATATACGATATTTCATTTCAGGTTTGGAAGACTCTGTCCAATGTTATGTAATTCTCAAATAAATCTGCATCAAAATCATGTTTTTTTAATGTTTTGATCATTTGACTGCTTTAGTGGACTTTTTAGATACCCTGCTTTTGCAAATCAACAATAATACAAAAATATTCAGATTCTGTACACTGTTTATCACAGACAAACAATTAAAATCGTAATTTTACCTAAAATATTGAGATGAAAAATATTAGAATACTTATGGATTGTACATTAAGGATATCGTGAAGTGTCTAGCTAACTCCAGTTTTCCAGGGTCTTTGAAAAAAAAAAAAAGAAACCAGTAACAATCGGAACATGATGCTGAGAGCCTATTGCATAGCCCCTGAAGCCCTTAGCAAATCCTACTGCTTTGCAGTCAGGTCAAACAATGTGTTTTATGTTGACAGGGCATTATATAACTTCTCTGAAGAAAAGAAATTACACTCCTTGAGCACCCAAGCTTCCATGACACTCAATTTCTGGGACTAGCTCTTTTCCTTCACATCTGTCCATCAAACGCTTATTCTCTTTGTTGCACATGCACACACAAACATCTTCCAGAGTGAAGAGATATTTCTATCCTCTGCTGCCACCAACTCCACATCTATGTGTGCACAAAGAAATATTACAGAAGGAACAGAAAACAACTGAGAGCTGGCTTTTGATTTGAACACCAAGCCCTCCATATTATGTATTAATGTTGTAAATTACACTAAGGGATAAAATTCATTAAAGTTTTTTTTCTTTTTAATCTATTCAAAAAGTATCCTTCACAATAGAATTTGTGCTTCCATAAATCATTACAGTGCTGGCAAGCCTGAGTGCAAGGCGACACAACCAATAAATCTGCACCTACAGGCACAGCCAGAGTAGAAGAGTGCAGGGGAGAAGTGAGAGAGAGCTCTCATGCCTACAGTATGATACCCTGCATGTTTAGTATTAACCATATTTAAATACCAATATTTTAAAGAGCAACTATAACAGCAGCATATAGAAATAAAAGAGGCTAAACACCAACACTGAAAAACGTGTACTACAAACATGCCAACCAAAAAATAAACAGATGGGTTAAAATTGCATCTATTATTAGAGTGTACCTCCATCTTCCCCCTCCATTTTACATCTCCCCCTATGAAAAAATCTGTAATATGGGGGAAGACACCAAATCTGAGACCAACACAGCTTTGTGAGAAGGATAAAAGCATGTACAGCATGTTTAAAGTGATGTGATTTTATGCATAATTATACATGTACGTGCAGTACACTGAACTTGAATTGCATTAATATAAATGAGCTGCACCTAAATGAGACTGAAATGCTTGTCATGTGAAAGAACAAATGGACATTGCCTGTAATTTAACCAGCAGCCTATATTGGTCACACCTCTAATGGCATCAAACATTAGCAATTTTCCTTCCCCCATGGCTAAATATCTGACTGAGCAAATAAAACCTGTACAAGAGCGTATGTGCTTGACTGGACAGCCTACACGCACGTACAAGCAGAGGCCACAGGACCAACTGTGTAATTGTACGTGTGTAATTGCATCCCCACTAATCAACCACAATAGATGCAGTGAAAGAGAAAATGCTGGAGAGATTAAGAAAGGCAGGTGGAAGGAGAAAGATGGATGAAAGAAATGCCGTCATCTCTCCTTTCTCTTAAGATAGCACAGCCATACCTTGCGCCGGCGGTCCCTGGATCGATTCCTCTTTTTTATCTTTTCCTCCTCCTTCTCCCTCTGCTCCTGGGCGGCGGCCTCCGCAAGGTCCTTGGTCTTGCGGAGCTGCTTGGCGGCTTGCGCCATGGTGCCGCTGCTACTGTTGCTGCTGCTGCTCCAGTCACTGTTGCTCCAGCCCTCCTCTCCTGTGCACTATCACCAGTCGTCCCTGTTTCCTCTTCCTGTGTCCCTCTGTCCCCCGAGCCCCGTCACTTACTACCTCTTCTCTGGTGGCCACCACGACATGTGTGTGTATGTGGTGAGCAGTGGGTATGTCTGCGTCCAGAAATCTGTGTGTATGTGAATGATGTTGATGCTACAGCAGCCACAAGACAGCCTTCAGCAGCCACAAAGAAAGATGCTACAGCTAGTGGTGCTGATGCTGCTTGCCTGTGCCGCGGCTGCTACTCATCCAGTCAGCTTGCACTGCGCTGAATTGCCTCCCCTCCCCCTACTTTCTTTCCTACCTTCCTCCCTTCATTCCTCTCTCCTCCCTCTCTCCCTCTGCTTGCACAGACCAGTCACGCAGTCCTGTGTTCAGCACAGTGGGGATCCTACTGCAGAGCTCCCTCTTTTTATCTGTCAAATGTCCTCCTCTTTCTACAGCTCTGTCTCTTTCGCCACAATTTTCCTTTCTGCAAAATGCTTTTCTTTCACAGTAGCTGGGTTTTTTTGTCTTGCATGAGGAGGGAATAAAAGATGAGGCGCTGAAGCTGTGGAATGCCTTCAGATTATGTTTTTCTTCCTCTCTTTGACCATGGTTTTGCAATGGCACCTCCCTCCTGGAAACAGATGGGAAAAAAAAGAATAGTGAGAAAGATCAAGGCTTGTAAAACAGAAATTGGAAACCATCTTTTATCTAATATAGAGTGTATGAGCACTAGTCCTTCCACCGCATGGTTCTATGCACAGCTTGGTCACTTTTTGACTATCAAGGGCTGATCTTAAGGTGACAAGGCAACAAGGTGATGCACATCAACATCTACACCAGCCCACTTCCCTCATGTTTTAGTGTCAGAAGCAAACAGGGAGAAAAACATCAACAACATGAATGCTTCATAAAAACTGCATGTCCTCTTCCTCCTCTTCCATTCAACCACTTTCCCTCTTTCCATCACATCAGAAGGGCCTGCATGGCTGTTTGATGCTGCAATTCAGTAGCAGATGAGTAAACAAGAGCATGAACAGATAATATGAATTAAAAATGATCCTGGCAGAAATATGGCGACAGGTCTATGTTTGGTCCCTACAAGGTATTTGTGAAATCTTTATTTTTAATGATAATTCAAATTATTTTCTGAAATAAATCTTGTCTCACACAAAAGACCACTGTGTAACTAACTAAATAAAAAAACATTTCTAATTTTACAATACTTGCTGCATTAAGACAAAAGCTTTTCTTGATAATTTCCACTCCGATGTAGCATTTTGGACTTGCACGTTTTTTTTATTTTAATATCAGCAACAATGTTTTTTTTCTTATATGCAACTGAAAAATAACACAATCTGGCATTTAGTGTGAAAACAGTGTATGACTCATCTCTTTTTTTATCACTGAACAATTACATTTCACAGTTTAACAGTAAACTGTCAAACTATGTATTTCCTCTCTGTAGCTCACTTCGACATTACTGAGAAAACACAATGACATCAAACTCTCTCTCATGGATTCCCTCCTCCAGCACCTGCAACATCATTTTTCTGCAGAAGGATGTGCAATGTAATGTGCAGCATAGCCTTCAACAAACAGACCATATGACAACACTAGGAATACATAAATTTTACATTCACAGACACCATCTGTCAACAAATTAACATCAGATCCATTTCATCATTTAAAGCCAAAAGGCATGACATGAAAATCAATACTGTCGCTATAGGTGAATATTCAAATCTTACGACAATTACGATTCAGTAACCTCTTACTTTTGCTGAATAATGTAACCCCTAACCTTTAGTGTGTTTCTGTGCCTCTATACATTTTGTGTGGGCTAAATGTTTCGCTATGTGTTTAACTGAGTTACAGCTTTGTGTTTTCTTGCACTTGATGCTCATGGATTTATTGAGCTGAAGGCAATAAGAGACACAGTGCAACAGTGTTGCCTGAGGAGGAGGGTCAGGTGGAATTGCTTTCAGTGTAACCAGGCTAATTATTCTAAATTCAAAGAGAAATGACCCTCAAGTGGACACATGTGTACTGTCAAGGCTATGTGCACATCATAAATTCTAAATCACCACAGGGTTTCTGTTCACAAGATTTATATTCCAAATAGGGTCCATTCAGAAATGTGTCAAATGGTCTTAAGCAGCCACAAATCTTTAAGCTGACCAGTCAATCTGACACTTAAATGACTAAAACTTAATAGGAGAATCCTTCCAGTGCACAGATTTTCTCCGGGGTGCCAAATATAAATCCCTCTTCTGCATGACCTGGAGTCATGTACCTCTGTTGTTTGCTTTGCATGCTGTTAAATTTTTATAACACATGACAGTTACCCAGCTGGCTTTAAAAAGAATTATTATTATTATTATTATTATTATTATTATTATTATTATTATTAAAGACGATTGATAACATTACTGCTTATTCTTGCCAACTAATTCTTGTGTTGAATGTATTTTTTTGTTAAGTATTTTTTTATTACTCACTGTTTCTTTTAATTGTATTGTATTTTAATTTGAACTGTTTCAAGTAATTGTTATGTAATGCCTGTGGCCTTTTAACGCAGTATCTGTCTCAAATGTAATAAGAAAATTGCTAACATGAAAATCCATCAACACTGCTGCATGCAAGTCGTAAAATAATGCAGCCAAAAATGCGAGGTAGCAGGCAGTCAGCATGTGCACCGAAGGTAACAGCTAAGTTATCCTGCGAAGTTAACCAATACATACTTGCTGCCCAGCCGGTTGAATGAGCAAGTGCACCTGCCGCTAGTTTTAAGGAAATTCCTGACTGACTTTGCTAACTATCATTACACTTACCAATGTACAAGCAGCCAGCTAGCAATGTGAGCCAAACTTAGAAAGCAACATAAATATTAAGCGTCATTACATTACAGCTAACAAGGGAAGCAGGGGCGTAGGCTAGCTAAAATTAAGCTAAAAACAGCCCGATGCTGTTTTAAAGTTAGCTATCAACGGGTCATAACAGTTCATTAATGTTTTTCTTGGTAGCTAATGAAATAAGTAGCCAATAAAAAAGTAGCTAATAATACATTTTGTATGTAAAAGGCGTAGGAAAAAAATACTTAAGCCAAAGTTTTGGAGCTAACCTTCAAAGCTTAAGTTACAAATGCTATCATCTCAAGAAGAATGAGGAAATAAATTACGTCATATTAACTTTCTTACCGTGATCTTCGTGCACACTTGTGAAGGTGTTAGTGTGTAATGTGGTATTTTAGATTCATTGTGAGCCTAAATAATCTTTATTATCAACAGAAACCCACTGATCTTTGAGGGTGTGGTAACGTTCAGGCTGTGGCTCGAGGCAGACACCTGAATGCTATTACTAAACGACATAACAGCTTTGTATCATGGCCAGCATTATTATTATGAGTGGGCCTTGCGCTTAATTGGGTGGCACAAGGATAAAATAAGTCCTCACATCTGAAATGATAATTATTTCGGATATCAATCTTTTAAAGGTGTTCATATGTACGCAGGGCTCGTGTTTGTTTCTAAATTAGGCCTACACCATAAAACTGCTGACAGTACTGATGAAGAGCAGTTTAATAGTGACGTCACAAACAGCTAAAAAAACAGGATATAAACGATGAGATGGAGCAGATGGTGCTGGGATCTATCATTGATGAACAGAATGACAATACTGTAGCTGGGTCAGGTCTGATTCCACCAGCTCCTCTGCCAAACTGTTGTGTGCTAAATATGGAAGATGATGATGCAGCAGAAATGTTCGTTTCCTGTTACCTGAAGAAGTTATGTTGTGACATGAGCTCAGTGTCTTGATAATCACACTCACTGTTTTGGCAGAGAAAGCTGAACAAAGCCACAGTAAACTAGATCAACCTACAAACAGTTTGATGAGGTCTTGGGACACAAGATGAACCTTGTGAATGACCTTTAAAATTTAAATGCAAGTCTCTTTTTTTTTGAGAATTTAAGGGGATTTTTCGTATTAGCGCTGCAGACAAGATCAATACACTGTTGTTAACTGGGAGATCTGCCTAAAATCAAACATTAACATATGCATATATGTATTACTGTTTGCTGTGTCAGCCACTCTAATATCTCAGGGCAGGGCGCTACGTTATTTAAAAAAGAAAACAGACAACGGTACCTTCACTTTTCTCCAAAGTGCTTTTGGGAATATTTAGCTTGTTGTATAAAAAATCCCTGGGTTGCTGCATGACTGTAACTCAACAACTGAACACTTAGTAAAAATTAAATCTAAAAGAAACAGAGCAGTAGTGCAGCGGCTACATGAGTGAATTATGTGAAATCTCTATTTTGAGTTGCAACGCTGAAGTCATGATTCATCAATCACCATATAGTGTATGTACCTCGAAAGTGTAATATTTATGGCCAGCATGTCACGGTCTACATTCCTGAGTAGATTAAACTGTTTCCCGTGTGATGGTGATTCATGTTTCTACACAAGGCCTGCTAAGATTTACAAGTACATCAATGCTATTTAAAGAATCAGACTGCACTGCAACATCTTTGGCCATGTCATGTTCACTGTGTTATAGCACCATCAGGTGGTGGCTGGTTGTTATTGCTACTAATAGAGTTTCTTTTCTTAATGTGCGTGAAAAATATCTTTGGGTTTTTATTTATAAATGTGGCAGAGAAAGGGATGTGGGCTTGGGTACCAATACTGTTTTTTAAAGATACATTTTTTGTCCAATTATGGGGTCCATGAAATTGATGGGGCAGAAGACACATGATTTTTTAACAATTACATTTATTTATTGTGACAATAGACAAGTTCTGTATCAACTTACAAGGTTTTTATGTGATTATAAAAGTCAGAGCTATGAACAGGTGCATATAAAATTGTTTACATTCAAATTGGCTATGAAAATGTCCTTGAATGTTGACCTGAAAGCATAAAACTGCTACCATATCAGATGATGAACTTGAGCCAGGTTGGTGAAAATATATCCTAACTGCTAAACTATGGAGGAAATGTACTTTATTATCACTTCCCTTGATCTTATGAGTCATTATCAGTGAAAAGCTCAAATCATTTTTCAGCTAATTTGACCACCTCTTTAAACCAGTTTTGAACAAAGTCATGAGTCAAGGTATTCAAATGCTCAGGCAGGAGAGGTTACATGCTACATCATTTATATATATTATTGTTACTGTCATTAAATTTTGATGTGCACTCAATAATTATCATATATGCTATTGTTTCTGCAGTATATATGCAATATATGTACATGTAGTATAAATGTATGTTTGTTCATTGCCCTGAACGCCCTACTGTTTTGCTGTGCCTTTCCAGTTGTGTCACATGCCATCTGGACCACCTCCAAAGCAGAGTCAGTATCTTTGCCCTTGAAGATGACTTGCACTTCTTTCAGCATAAAAAAAAACAAACTAAAAGAAAAAAAAACCTGGGGCTCAGCCAGAGTTGCTGCTTCCACTCTATAGTCCCATCTCTGAAATAAGGTTGTGAGTGTCGGAACAAAGGACAAGCCTTTCTCCTCACCTTGATGCGATGTTTCCCTAATGTTGTTATCAGAATTCATCAGCTGCATTTCAACATATCAAATAAATTGTTGATCAGGTGTTTTATAAATTGTTTGTGATAGGGTTAGAGTTACTTCTTAGAATTGCAGGTTTAGAGAGAAGATTGGAGAGGAATGACCTATTTCACCACAGCTTATCCAGAATATTTATATCAAATTGATATTTTCTGATTCAAAGGAAAAGCCTTCTCTCTGTTGTTATCTGAACAAGTTTTACTGTAACCAAAACTATTCTGCTCATTGCTTGTACTGCTATTACAAGTATTGTTTTACAACCTTACACACTTACACACTTTAAACTGTAGGTGTCAGCAAAGTTTCAACATATTCATCTTGCACACAGGCCACACAGGCTGAAAGCCTTCAGTGAATTTAGAAGCATATATTTATATATAAGTACAGAAATGTAAGATAATCAGGGAAAATCCCCTGATTTGGACTGTTTAATGTTCTTCTTATTTCTGTCTCAATCATCCCTAGTTTTCTCTGCCATACTGGTGTTATCTTGTCTAACTTAATTAAATAATTTGTTAATTGTGTAACATAACAACTTAAGCATCCTCAATACAACAGTATGCCTTTGTAGAATCATTTGAAAAACTGCTAATGCTAACACTCACACTTTGTACTACTAACATATCTGCACTGTGCTAAAGATTTCAGGTTTGCTTGTCAACTATTCCACTTCATTTTAGGGAGGCGCACAGACATCTCCCCATCCTGTAAAGGAATGTAAGAACGCCTCTCTAATGGTAAACATTGCACAATTACAGTAATAGTAGTCAAGGTTTGACATTTTTGGGAAAATTTACATAAGAAAAACACATTTATCAGTGGGAAGAAACTTAAAAGGAATAGTTTCCCTTCATGAGCGAGAACACAAGTTTAAACATAAAGTTAATACCAGGATTTGGTTATTGTGGCTTAGCATCTGAAAGTGAAAAAAATGACATTTTGTGGTTTTACGGAGGATTACGGTGAGGACAATTTCTCGGCACAGGACGACCTCCTTGTGTACTTATTACCAGACAACCAGCAGAAACTGCAGGAAGTCACTGCAACCGGCCAGCCGACCCTTGTAAAATGACAAATTGTATTTTTCACTTTAGTTTGGTACAGATTAAAACATATAGCGTGTTAATTAGTTTGCTTTGGCAGTGCTGGCAGGCGGATTTTTATTTTATCTATATTTTATCCGAGATTTTTTTTCAGGTTTTTTATTTCCTTCTCTCTCTTATCCTTTATTCCATGCCAAGGTAAACTTTTCTAGCCTATAGCTTCTTAAGTACACGGACATGATCTCCTTATATAACTCAAAAAGCAAGCAGACATTTTGTCGAAATGTAAGACTATTCCTTTAAAAACTAAATGGCTTGCCTAACATATTCTTGCTCTGACATTTCAACAGATCATAAAAATTAGATTGGCTCAATTGATTTTTGAAAAAAGGTACAGAATCTCTCTGCCCTTTTTAAATCCCTGTCCGTGACTGCTCCTCCATTAGTAACCATTGATCATTAGAGCTAGGCATGCCAGATCCACTCTGTGAGAATCAAAGTGCTGGGGGGTGAAAAGCACTTGGTAAGCGCCCAAAAATTATCTCAGAGTCACCCTTGTGGAAGCCAAGATGCCAAAATACTGCAGACCAGCTTCCTGTCAAGGAGAGCAGCAATGCAAACTTTCTCTCTTTCTGTCTGAAATGCTGATGAGGAGACTAGCACACACAGCCATTCTGCATCGCATGTAACACAGTCTCCTTTTACATTGTCAAAGCCCTTTTAGTGAGCAGCTGATGATAGTGCAGCTTGCATATTTATCAGCTTTACATAGTTATTGGATTGCTCCTTGTGCCTTATACTTGCTCCTCCCAGCAGAATCCAATTTTCTGTTCCTAGTTTCTGGGGGGAAAAAATGAATAACAATAAAGGTGTTAACTCTCAAAAATCACCACTAAATTCAGCAGCAGATATGCTTTTTCGTCTGCAGCCTCTCCTGCCTCATCCTGCCGGGAAATTTGCTGACCTCTGAGGCTTGGATTACCTGGCACGGCCTGAGGGACTGGATCAAGAGCACTTGAGGACAAGACTCGTGCTGCTCCTGATCAATCCTCATCGACTGTTATTTTTTTAACAAGAGTTACATTACAGTAAATGTGTTTGCTTTGCAGTGGTTCTGCAAACTGCAACGGCAAATACCTTGTTCCATAGATCAGGAAAGCTGAGATGTAGAGGTCAGATCCTCGTCAAAAATGGCTGCCTGAACTATGACAAAGCAAGTGCATATCATCGTTTCAGCTCTAATCCTTAGTTTGTCATGCCGCAGTGTGGCGCGACATGACATGAAGCCATGGGATATGATTCATGCGATGGAAAGGGTCAAGGCATGGTGCATGTGAGGGGGTATGATGGGACATGATGTATATGATGGGATGGGACAGGGAATGCAATGATCTAATTGAAGTCACAACACATGACCCCATCACCATGCATGTTAAACTACAAAAGCAATAGGACCCCTCACTCTGAAGATAGTATAGCAGTGTGTGCTTTACCCTCACATTTTTAAACTTGACCAACACAACAAACTGCAAACAAAGTATTTACATTTTATCATCTTTTATGAGCTGAGGGAAATTGTTAGCAAACAGCTGTCGATTTTACACATCCAGCAGACCTAAAGCAGCATTCATTGGAGTTTTATTTCAGATAAATGTCAGTTTTAACTTTAATTTTATTACTGTTTTGGTCTCCACCAGCCTCTGACAAAAATAGCTGACTCTTTTGCTGCCGAATGCTTTGCAATGTTTGACAACTTTACAACTGAGTTTGCCAATCTGCATTAGGTGCTCAGCAGGTAATATCCAATTGATTTATCAGAGACTTTTTTTAGTTAACAACAGGGACCTGCTACACCTACAAAACCACAAAAAGCCCCTTATATGCAGCCTGTTCAAGACTGGAGTACTGTGTTGTTACTGGGCCTTACTGCTCTGTGTAACATTTATGAAGACAGGCTGGGAGGTCTTTGTAGTTCTGCTTTAAAACCACAAACTGCAGGTTAAGCCTAAATAATTTGGTTCAGTGAAAAAAAAAAAAGAGGTTGTGAAAAGGAGGAATTTCACTGCAACCCCATGGCAGGATTTCTGTGTATGACTTATGAGAGTGATGAGAGTGAGCCGGAAACATTTAAGTTGCTCACATAAATGAAAACTTACATCATGCATAGTCATCTGACCAAATGTATTTATAAATTCATAAATCAGAGCAGATTAAAGCAACATTTTTGCAGATAAAGTTAAAGGGACCCAATTTTGTAACGTTGCAAAACTGGTCTAAGTGCAGATCTTAGCTTATTTGCAGCTTGGCGCTGTGCATTGAGCTTCTTTCTTCATTGTGTTTGGGTTGCTAATGTCCTTGCTCAATGTGAACCTGGCTGTGCAGAGATGGTTGGGATGACACAACAAGAGGTATGTCTGTAAAGATGTGCTTATGCAGTGCAAATTTGGTGTGAGTTTGGACGTGAAATCATACCTGCATTTCAGCCAGCTCACTTGCACCTGGTCAGTGCAACGCAGCTGATGGGGGCTTTATCTGTGGCTTTAGTGGGCAAGAGTACACAAACACATGTAGACAGGTTTGGTGGATGTCCTATATGTTTCATCCCACTTATATAGACAATTAAAATATAAAAAATAAAGCTGACTGTTGAATTGGATCAGGCTGTTGGTGCTAACATATTGCTGTAGCCAACTTTAGGAGAAACAATCCCAAAGCCTTTTTACTTACTCACTGGTCTAGTAATCTACCCTGCAGTGCAAGACTGATGGATGATGCAGAGGTGACACTGTGTCATTTACTCATGAAAGGTTAGAGCAAATAATTAATGACTGGAAAGTAAATTATGCACACTCCAGTTTCCAGTGTTTGGCATCTATTAGACCTAAGTTTGTGTCTGGCCCTTCATCTTATATTATTGATATAAAACTTCTTTCATTGGGCAGTGGTTCTAATAATAAATGAAACAGACATTTTATAATGTAGTTACTTCTTCCCAAAACAGGTTAACATCATCGGCCAGTGGAGGCCTACTTTTAGTATCATACATTTGTACTAAAAATAAATATTAAAGTTGAATCCTGAATATCCTTCTTTTCCATCATCAATCCTAACAACCACCTTGCTCTCAGTGGGGGCCTCATCCTTCTCAGACGATGCAATCTAAGCCTTGTGTCTCCTCACTTTCTCTAAGAGACCCAGCCCTGACTTACATAATCCTGTTTCATCACACTGACACTTCACTGATAAATACCAAGTACTTAAATAGCGTGTCATTAAAATTATTAAGGTCATTAATGTCTCGGAAAAGATTTTAACGCAAGAAACCACTTTGAACTCTCAACAAATTAAACACATTTAGATGATCTGCGTGAGACTGTTTAGGGGTCATTAAGTTTGCTAACAGTGGAGAGGAGGGACTGCACGGGGGGGCCAGAAATAATATAAAGTAAGTTTTTGTCTGCTTGCAGTGTTTGCTTGACAGATAAATTAAGTAATTTTATGGATTTTGACTGTGTTTCATGGATTTGGTTATAAACAGATTAGAGTATGAGTCAGGAGGAGTCTTACATTCCTCAAAGCCATTCTTTTTAAAGTTACAACATACAGTATTTATTGTCTTAACATTTTGCTATAAACTGTAGATATTACTTTTTCATCGGTTTATAGGGCAGTGCAGTTTGGAGCTGGTGATTGGCACAAAAAACTCACTTTGCTGTCCCTTTGCCCCCCCCCCCCCTCCTCCTCACTGCAGAGAGACAGAGAGGCAAGGGTGTTCAGATCAGAGGAGGGAGGGTGCAGAATTTTTGGAAACAGGGGAGGCGAGCTGCACTGCAGCAACTGGGCGTTGGCTCGGCACACGGATGGAGGCAGAAAAAAGGCAGAGGAGAGAGGAAAACACAATGAGAGGTGCAGGAGAAGGCTTTTAAATGAGGATTAAACACAAGTTCAAAAAGTCAAGAAGCAAGAAAAGTGTCGCTTTCTCTTTGTAGACTAAATCTTCTTAATAAAGTCTGGTATAAGGGTTTAGAATTAGGGTTATATTTGAAGTTTGAACTTTAATGGTGGGGAATAATCAAGCCCAGTTAAACACTGTTCAAATGTGCACACTTAAGTAGGCTAAACATTTGAGGGACTTTTTTGCTAATAAATACTTAGCTTCTCTCCCCTTTATTTAACAGTTGAAGTTACCAGTTACTCAGATTTTCCATGCAAAATAATTGGATAAGCTTAAAAAAAACTCTATAATTGTTTATAAAACCACACAACAGTATTGAACATTATGCACTGTGCACACTCTGAGTATATCGAAATATAATTTCAGTACCTGAAATTTATAACAGAGAATTTGTGGCTTTGCACTCTTGCTCATGTATTATTTCCATATATATTCAATTGTACATATACATACAAGTATATAAATACGTACATATATAAATTAAATAATTTGAGGGATATTTTTTTGCCTAGACCTGTTTAAATTCAAATTAATTATTTTTATTTTAAGCTTAACATTAAGTTTTAAAGTTGCCAAACATATCAACTCAGGCAGGTGGCAAACATGTATAAATAAAGTAGAAAACATTGAGAATATATTTAGCTGACATGATTCTTTCAAACGCAAAACATTCATACACATACAAATGATATATATTGATATAATGAAAAAAAGAAAAAAGATCATCCTGAGAAAACCCACAGGAAAATCAGAGAAGAGCTGGTGTTGTAGTATTGAAATGGGGAAAAGTCTTCTTGAAGGTATCTATTAAAGTAACCAGTGATTCCTGCTTACTGGATGTTTTCACTTCCTTGTTTTAACTGTTGTTGCTGCAGTTTGCTGCTGATTTCTCTTTTTACCTTGTGGGGTCATTGAGTTCACACACTGTGTCTCCAAATTTTGCTCTCCAAAGTTTGATTTCAGGGATATTTAGCATATCATTTTGATAGCGTTTATTAATGTTGCAAACTTCTGGAACATCCTTTACACTCCTCTGTGGACAATGCATCAGTGAATTAGCTGGACTTAAATTTATGTGATGCTGTGTCAACATTTTTCCAATTTTACCTGCTCTGCTGCATATATCCGTACAGGTTTAATAAATCACCAATTACTGGAGTCAAAGATCATTTCCATCGTACCCTAAATTAATGTTAAGTAGTGTGCATGTGTGAGTTTATAAAGCGGTTCATATAAGGCCGTGTCCTGGGCACACACAGCAACCCTCAGTCCAGCTGTCATTCTGAGATTTATAAAGCCATAATGTGCAAGCAGCTCCCTTTATCGTTCGGTCTGGCTTAGGAAAGGCAATAAAATGTATATTGCTCTAAGCAGTTTTTTAAACTTCATCACTATATTTGCCTGCTTCTCTCTTTCGATGTCCCGAACCCTCTGTCTCTATTTTGATTATCTCTCTTTCTGTCACTACCTTCTTCTCCATCTTTCTTTACCAGTTTCTCCTCTTTTCCTTCTTCCTCCCTCCTTCTTTCTCTCTCTGGGCCAGGAGAATGTGCTGCGTCTGCAGGGAGGCTATTTGCTGCAAGAGACCGGGAGTAATTGATAATGGTGCCGCTTTCACTGTCAGGAGAGCTGAGTTTCCTTTTTAAAGGAAATGAGATGGAGACAGAAATGAAGGGAATGGTTAGAGAGGGATTAAAAGGTAAGAATGTGAAGAAAACAGAGGAAGACAGTGGAAGGAAGATATTAGAGAAAGATACTGAAGAAAGTCAGAGGAAAAGAATACAGAAGAGAAATGTTGGGAGCAAAAGATGATTCCGAATGTTTTTATCAAACTTGCATAACTTTTTCCCTTTTTTTTTGTTTAAGAGTCACTATTTTTGTCATATTTATCAGAATCTGTTTTAGTTGTTGCCTGTGACAAGTAAGACATTTCTTATTAGTACCAGTTTTGTTAACCATTCAGCCATCTGTCATTTCATGTTTTCTCCAGATGGCTGCATCTACTTCTTTTTTACCAGAATCACCAGCAGATACATACTTTCTGTCGTATCTCGCAGGTATTTCATTCCATCATTCCACCTTTTCATGACTGTTTATCAATATTTTTCCAGACAACTTCAAATTATTGTTTTTTTTGTGTCTAATTTAATAAGTTCCTTTTAAAAATACCAATCAATTGAATCAATTGGGGAACTTGGGGGTTCTGTCATTCATTTTGAAAGAGATTTAAAGGAGACAATTTTTCTGGTTTTCACAGAAAAATTATGCGGGCAATTTTCTTTTTTCCCCTGACAGATTTTTTTTGTTTGTTTAATCTGTTTCTCAGATTAAAACAATTTTTAAGAAATATTATTCTGGCATAACCTTTTATTTCACCTGCTCATAAGTCAAAAAGCACAGGAAAGAAAACCACTTTAGATCAGACTTGGAAAATCAATCACCAGCACTTTCTCTCAGCTTTCTTCTCAAGGCTTCAAGGCTCCGGCCCCACACAGCAGTAGGAAAGGTTCAGCAGTTTAACGAAATGCATGAATTTACTTACTAATTGACACTCAAAATAAATTTCCTGTATAGAACATATAATGCTTTTTCACTGTGTGCATTGCAGTAGGTTTGCAGAAAGTCCTTGTAATGTGAAATAGACTGAAATCAAAGCAGAAAAACTGATTTATGGCAGAGTTTTATGATCAGGCTGAATTATGTGTGTGCGCGCCCATGCCTGGGAATAGAATTAATTCACTTTTTCTCATATATAGTTCAATCAGTAACATTTGAGTATGATGTGGAATGTGAAGTTTTAATATAATGCTTTAATATTTCATTCTTTTATTAAATTAAATTTAAATTACAAACAGTTGCCTCAATCCGAGGTCTCACATCTCACTGGGCAGAAAAGAAATCATAATTCAGAATAATGAGGTGGCATTTCAGGTGACCAATCCAGTTTCAGGTGTGGCCAGTGTCAGCCCAGGTCCCTCTTCATGACACATCCCTGACATGATTGGCCCTTCGGTTAACCTTTGTAAAATAAATAAAAGGGATTACAATAGCACTCAAAATAATTGTTGTTGTATCTGTAGTGTTTTTTGTACCTTCAGTTTACAATGTAATCCAGGACTGAGACAACATAGACAGCAGTGATGCCAAACACCAGAAATCTGATATATCACATCTGATACAACAGTGACACAAGTAAACTGTTTCACTTTTATATCTTGTCAGTGTTTCAAAGATAACTCTCGTCTTGGATGAAAGCAAAGTCATATTTGTCAGAAAAACTCGCTCCAAGGAATATAATTTTTGAAAGTCAGCACAAACTAAAACAAAAAACATTGATGCAGCTCAGCATACAGGGCTTCCAACACCAGGGACTGAGTGCGTCAGAGCTGCTTCACCGCTGAATGTGCCTGTTTCTGAAATATTGATGAGATCTCCCAGGCTAAAGCCAGGCTGCTGTGGCCTCAGGTTAGAATTGAAATGTAACACCCGCCAAAGTGCACAAGAAACTAATGTGATATACTTTCTATAACATTAACTTTACTGCATTCACTGCACTGCATGTGCAAGCATGAACGATGGTGTTAAAACACGTAACAGGCAAATCCAGCAATCACAAATGCATCCCTTTTATTGACCTGCACTCTTTCCCTGAATGCTGTAAGTATTTCAGTCACAACTCATGGAAAATTTTTAACAGCGGTAAGTCCTTTTATTATTTCCATTTCTCAAATTTTATGCAGAATCAGTTCTCCTCAAAGACATTCTACTTTAAACTTCTCTGCGACTTTGAAGAGTTAATTATGAGAAAACAACAACAACAACATGTAAGAGGTGCAACCCCCCCCCCCCCACACACACACACACACACACAAAGCTGCACAAAAGAAGAAGGAGCTTTTTTGGGAAGAAACTCCATGAGGAAAAGCTGCCACACCCAAAATTCAAAACACCCCACCGCGGTCTCTCCGCCCCCCCTCTTTGCCCCACTCTCCCTCTTCAGAGGAAATGAGATATGCTGATGAAGCTGGCAGGTCTCTCATGGATGAAGACGAAGCATTTTGGCACTTCTGAGACATCAGAGTGAGTCAGGCAACCCAAGGGGGGAAAGCCTCTGATATTTCATCTCTGTCAGTCTTTTGGTGTTTTAAATGTGCTTCTCTTCTTCTCTCCTCCACATAGATGTTGTTCTCGAAAATGTGTGATGTTTCCCTGCTGTAGGGTTGTCCAAATCTTTTGTACTGAATCCCACTCTTTTAGCTGAGAGGGTCAATGTCGGGCTCTTTTTTGTGTTTGTGAGAACTTGTGCATCTAGAATTGTTGTTTTGATGAAAATAGTAGAAATGTAATCAGCCAAACTCTTTGCCAACAAGCAACTGTCTGACTAGTTACAGTCTCCTGCATATTGAAATAGCATATTATGCAGTTAGGAATGCAAATATGACTGCTATATTTTAAATTTCAAGCCACTCACTACACTGTTGTAGCCTCAAGTAAAAACTTGATAAAATTTAGGATATAAATATATAAAATTGATAAGTAAAGATGAAAAGAGAATAAATAATTACCGATAAATAAATGAGCATGGATCAAACTACTTTTAACATTGCCATAAAAATATTCCTTGAATGACTTTTATCTCTGAATCAAATACATATATTTCTAGATTATAATAGGCCTATTTAGCACAACTGTTGTGTGTTATAAAAATTCTATTAAAACAGCCTTTTCAGCCCAGGCAGGTCCAGTCGTCTCACTAGCAGGATGGAGGACTGTGAAAGTGTTTCCTGGATGTTCACTCGCTCTGCCCACGCACATTTTGCCGGTGTGCAGCAGTTTTCTGCAGCTTGTGTCAGTCTCATGAAATATGCATTTTTAAGCAGTCATTGCTAGTCTGTGGTCCGGGGTTTTTTGCGTGACTTTGAGTTCCATGACCCAAACTGAAGAGACGGCTTACTCGACCGCGATACTACACTTCCTCCGTTCAGCATGACTGCCTCACAGCGCAGTCTGTGGTATGATAAGGAAGGTTAGTGGATTATAGAGACAATAAAGAACAACAGCATTGTGCATTTTCAGATTGCATTATTATGCTGATATGTGGCAGTGTGTGAGAGTTCAGACATTTCTGCATGAGTTTGAAGAAATCATCCCGAATGTTGGCAGTGTCAAGTTCAACAATACCAATTAACCGACAGTACATGACTGCAATTATATGCTTAGGTTTGATACAGTGTGCATCATAATAAGAGACAGTACTGCAATATCAATGCTATATTTCTGCCTCTTGATGTTCCAAAGATTAAATATGGCCACAAGTCATTAATAAGACATGCAAGTAGAGAATTGTATCTTGATCTCATCATCTTATTTTGTGAAAACAAATGACAACAATCTGCCTTTGAGGTGAGATTAGTGCAAATAAACTTTTCCCATTGTTTTCATACAGTCAAGTGATACTAATCAGCTTTGTTTCAAGTTTTCAGTTGCAGATATGAGAAGAAGCCTGGCTTATTAAGAAATGCAGTGTTTCTAATCATGTTTAAACTTTGTTGTCACTGAAGGGAAACTTAGCTGTCAATAAAGCACAGAGCAATATAAATTATCATAAAAACTGTGGTTTATGTAAAATTTAAATGTGCAAATCACAGCATAGCACTGCGGGAGTTCATTTTGCATTCGAAAGGGAGGCACTAACTTCAAGTGTTTTCATGGAGGAGCGAAGCTGAGGCTCAAAGCTGATGTAAGGCTCCAACAACCATGAGTCATCTCCATTAGGGAAGCCTCCTCCCTCCGTCCTCTCCTTCCTCAATCTCCCCTTTTCCTTAATGCATCTCTTCTCTGCATCTCATGATAGTTTTTCTTGACTGAGAAGTGAGCTGGCTGACTATCAATTGTAAGTTCTGCAACAGCAAGGCAGATATGTTCAAATATGTTAATGTAATAAATACTGCTTTATATTCAGAAGCAGATCTTTGGAAGTTGCTCAGAAATGCCTTCTATGCAAAATGCTGTATGTTTAATGCAAAGTGTGAGTTAGTTGCTAATTTTAGCACACATACAGTTTTCACAACTGGGTTAAGATTATGAATCTATAGCCAAGATACGCAGAGAGTGTTCAGAGAGAGAAGTATGGAAAAATAAAAATGGCAAAGAGTAAAGTAGAGCAGGATAAAGAGCACAGACGGAATGAAAGCGATGAAATCAAAAGGATGACAGACTGAGAGGAACTTTTGTACTTCATCTCTGGCTTAGCATCAACACCATGGGAAAAGCTGTCAGTCACTGATGTTAAAAAAACACTGAACATGAAGCACAGAGGCACCTTTGAACACCAGTCTTTGTAAGGGTACTCAGTGTCATTATACATTCCCCATCCACCATTAACCCTAATGCTAAAGTCAGGTCTAATCCCTTTAAAACAGCCCTTTGAATAGCTGACATGACTAGGTCAAAACCTAGTGTGTTGTATAGTTGGTCCATGGATGGTCAATGTTGCTAAATGGTTCCTAGATTGTTACATAAATAGTCAGCAGTTGTATCTTTAATGTGAATTCTGCATATTAAACATTTATCGTCACTTATTGTCAGTGGTCCCAGCAATGTTTTTCTTGTGTACTAAAATAACACATTATGCAGTCAGAAATTCATTTTCAAGAGCAACACTTTTCACTCAGATCTAAAGATGCCTGGTTTTAGAAAGAACTTCTAAATGAAGCAGAAGTCTTAAGTCTTCAGATGGCCGTATCCAAAACCAACAAATTGGTCTATTCTTTGCGTGATGACGCAGCAGCACTCAGCAGTGAGTGGAGTCAATGTAAAAGCCCACTGGGATGTTTTTAGAATGAAGGGCTTTTCATTTAAACAGAGCAACGTCCATTGGGGAATCTCCAACCCTAAACCGACCAGCTGGGGAACTTCATCACTCAGTATGTTAGGGACATACTTTTTGCATTTGGCTGGTCCCTCTTTGCTGTGGTGCAGTCAAAAAAATGTAGCAAAAATGTCTTCACTCACGTAGATAAGTACAAAGCTTTCTTGCATGCAAACACACATGCTTGTATGTACATATTGAAATAAAGCATCTTTGCCCCAACTTTGACAATTAAAACTATAAAACATGTCTAACTCCATCTCCAGAACATTACAAATATTAAGAACCAGAGAAAATGTGATGCTTCTGCTTTTTTTTTTTTGCTTTTGTCCTGGCAAACATAGTGGGAATATTAATGAAAGAATTTTCCACACACATACATTTGATTCATGCTCTTACAGTCTCCAATATGTCTCACAAGCAGCGGTGGAGCCGACAAACAACCACACACACACACACATATATATCTTTCTAGAGGCAGCCACACTGATTGAGGGATTACATGCCTTCTCAGAATACTGAGTGGTACTTAGTGGGATTGGCTACATGGGTGCAGCGCTACTGAACCTATTACTGTCTGTAAATAAATGTACCCTCATTCATCTCCAGCCATTCTCTGAATTTAATCACCAATTTAATCCCGAAGTCTGAAAAATGTCCTTGAAACGATGGTCATGGGGTCTCTCAAACAGATATGAGAACCTCAGACACACAGCAAAACCTCTGTGTAAGGCTAGACTAGACTACTAGACTATGAAAAACAGACTTTAACTACATTTCAGGCAACATGTGACTAGTACACACAAACAAGGATCAAGTTCTTTAGGGTCTTATTTAAACAAATAGGAATTTTAGCACCAAACGGCAGACAGACCTGGGACCTGCAGTTATAGAGCTCGACCAGATCTGGGACTCAACTGTTTTAATCATGGACCCAAACTGATCAGGTCTTGTGTCGGGTACTTCCTATGAACCTATGAAGACTTCTAATATTAATTTCTTTTAATCATAAACATGATTTATTTCTTTATCTTAATGCCAACTTATAACCGGAAGTTACTGTAATTGTTGGTATATCAAGAAACAAAATGTTTATGAAGGTCATAATGCATTTTGATGTTTAGGAATGAGGACTTGTTGAGTGCAGCAGTTTCACAGTATAGACAGAGACCGTCCCCTTTCACTGCATTAATGATCCAATCATGCTGCAGCAACAGATACTGTTATGTAATGCATTTCAAATGAATAGTAAGCATCCCCAAAACAGACAAACCAACACCCATCTTTTTAAAACCTCCATGCATCTGCTCTTTTCTCCTTTCTCTCTCCCTCTCTCTCTCTTTTTCTTACCCTCCCTTCCCCTCCCCTCCCTGCTCTCCCCCTCCCTCATTCAGCTGTATCATGATTCTGCAGCTCAGCCTCTGCAGCATGACTCCACTTTCCTCTCTGCGCCTCGTTCTGCCTCTCCACCAGCTCCTTGACAAGTGTAGGAGAAATACTGAAAATGGCTTAAAATAACTGCAGACAGACTTATAGTACACATACACACACTTTCACAGGTTCTCTCTCTGTCACACACACACACACACACACATGCTCTCATATACCACGGTGGTTTTACAAGCAGCACATCACATTTTTACGCTAAGTGTTTCTTTTATGATCATAGTCAGTTTAAGTCTGTCTTAATGCAGCTATTAAAGCTTGTAAAGACGCCCATGCACATAAATCAGGGGGAATAGCATGAAATAAAGAACATACAGACGTCCCACTGGAGAGTTTCAGAAAACTAAGACCAAGTAATATGTTATAGCACCACATAAACAATGTTTTAACAGAGTCTGCATTTGTCGTTAAAGCTTTATATGGAGCTACCCCTGTCATGACCCAACAGACACAGTAAAAACTGCATTTCATGATTTATGAAAAAGCATTCATAAATGAGTTTATAAAAGCCAAGAAGGAGGAGCAAGACACAGACTCTCTTTTGCATGCAGAGACCAGCAGTTCTTTCAGAGGATATTTCTATTATGTCACTGATGAACAACCAGTGTGACCTTGAGATTGTTGTTTAGCATCTTAATAGGAGATCTCCATGCAGCACCGACTGAGAACACTGCCAGGATACAACTTTCCTTTCTCTTGGATTATAAGTAACCAGCTGAGCAATGTTTTCAGTCCATTATTCAATTTCTTCAAGGACACAGAATTGTTCTATCTCATGCAATTTTCTAATTCTCATGTTGCAAGGTTCTTCTTCGTCTGTGCCTCAGTGTGTAACCTTTCATTTTTTGACAACATATTTGTAAAACATTTTACCAAAGCTTTTGATACAACTACAACTGACTGTGATATCACAGTTATGTTGTTTGAACAACACCTTTTGCTCTGTTGTGAGAAACAAGACTGGTTAGGCCTAGTCTACGGCCATGCTAGCAGCTCTGTTGAAGACACAGCAATGCTTTATGCTATAAGCTTACTGCAGCATGCTAACATGTTAACTATGGTAGTTCTAACACGTTGATATATAGCAGTAAAGTTTTTACAGCATTCACCGTCTTAGGTTAAAGTAGATACTGTGTCTTGTTGTTTAATAATCTTTTATGTGTGTTTAACAAACTGCAGTAATCAAGGAGTGGAAATGCATTTAAGCTACATGAACTATGAAGTTGAGGGAGCTGTCAGTAGTTGTTGCTGACAGTTCAGTTATCATTTAACACAGATTTTAACACTGCAGACAGGATATAAAAATAAAAGAGAATAAGTAAGAAGCAAAGTGAAACACGGAGGTCAGTCTCAATGCTAAGCTAAACTAAACAAAACTAAACTTAGGCCACATTAAATAAACAGACTTTAAAGTATTTACAGAAAGAGAGACTTTTGCTATCTATATAAAGAAGTGATTTCGCAGACGAACAGTATCTTCAGCTCAGACAAGCTCGCTAGGGGTGAAGACCAATCAAATTGTGGCACAATTTGCAGCTTCTCAGGGCCAATCAAGGACTGTGCTATTTGGCCTCACCCCAGGTTGGTCTCACCTGATTTAACTAACCTTATATTGGTTTTATTTGAGACATTTTTTGACAAGAAGTAATATTATTATTGGGTGGGAAAATATGATATATCAACCAAGATAAATTGAGTCAATTTCTTTTAGGAGTTGTCAGTGACTATTAAAATGCAGCAGTCATGAATGCCTTAGTGTGGTTGCATGCTAATATTTGCTAATAAGCACAAATTGCAGCTGAGGCTGATGGGAAAGTCATTAGTTCTGCAGACATTAGCTCACAAAACTTATTACAATTCATCCATTAGTTGTCAGGACCACTTTTCTCAAGACCACAAATTCCAGTGTCACCCAGTCACCAAGTCATTAAATTTAATGGCCTTGGAATATTAAATGTTTGTACCAAAGCAAGTGACAATCCATCTCATTGATGTATAGAAAAATGAAAGCGTTATAAATTTGACTTGTTTGTTCAGCTTGATGAAAGGTGACAACTGTACTCATTTGGTTTCATCTACTGGGATCCACCAATATTTCATGGCAGTCCATCAATTAGTTGGTCAAATATTTTAATCTGGAATTCAGATTAAACTGATGGAATGACAAGCTGGCATTGCCTTTATTTGAGCCGTGTCATAATTTCTATGTAGCTCTGAGTTTAAAAGTCATTGTTTGATAACTCTTTGAAATCTCATGCTCATATTTGAATCCCTCCTTTTCTTTCTTTATATCAAACTAATAATTAAATTTCAGCAAACACACACATGCACATGTTTATATTTATATTATATCTGCAAACAGAATTCCCTCTCATGGGACAATAAAGATCTGAACTGAGCTACACCCACGCCCCCATAGGAACAGACAGACACACACATATACACGCGCACACACTCACACACACGGCAGGAACTGTACAACACAAGATGACTCATATTGAAGTCAGTTAGATGCAGGTGAGTCATCCAAGTCACACAGATAAAACAGCTTCTTTCACCCTCACAGATCAACCTCATAATAACCTGACAGTATTCTTAAAAAAAATACTATTATTTACTCTATTTGGCATACAAATATGATAAAAGACGGGCTTATGAAGACAGGTCGAGTCAAATAATGTTGGATGCAGATTGTTAGATTGTTCTCATTCATCACTGGTCATCCCATTAGAGTGTTTGACCCATTTGACTACACTTGCCTCTCTC
>JAPZDY010000011.1:8264662-8280105 GCA_029783645.1 Ctenochaetus hawaiiensis
GTGTTTAAAGTTGGGTTTGGTAAAGGTATGGAAATCATTAGGTTAGGGTTTGAAAAATGACCATGTTTTACCTTAATGTCCCCGATTTTGTCACCACAAATGGTAAGATATCTTGTTTAAAACACTCAGTTTTGTGTTGAAATTGATTTGAAATGGACTCAAGAAAGGATGTGCCGTAGCCTTCCTGTCTCACAAACACCATCCCTTCCTCCTCCCCCTCATGAGGCGATCAGCTCAGAGTTAACTACATCACTTTGATAAGTGTTGTAAAAATGTTGATACAATACATATAAAATGTACAAATTAAACAAATCCATGGTTTGCAGAAACGTAAAATGGCAACATTGTGATGACTGAACTGTGACAAGACTTGGTTTAAGGTCACGCTAACGTTAGGGCTACGGCTAGGCTCAGATTAGAGTAAATCTGTAGAAAATAATGTAAATCAATGCAGTCTTCTATAAGGTGACGCAAACATGATTCTGTGTGTGTGTGTGTGTGACAGTGTTGGCATGTCCAAAACACTTTGTCATCCCTCCTTTTTGCTCTGAATGACCCTGAAGAACAACCTTCACAAAAGCTTCCTGCAGCAGCAGCACAATGCAGAAACTCTGCCTGTGGACATCAGGTCACTTTATTTGCAAAGTACAACATGTGTAAACGAATTTGTCTCGATGACATTGGCGAGGGGACATATCGACAACTTAGACTGTACATGCTGACAGGCATGGCTCAGGGACAACAAGGGCTCATATGGGGAGGAAGAGGATGCCACAAACATGTTGAGAGACAATCTCACTGTACGTATGTAAATCAGGAGAAAGTGATTTACATGCGTAGAGTTTACAGTCCATATGGCTACCAGAGTCCATGACTATACAGAGTGAAAAATGTGTAATTTCTTCTTTTCTTTTCTTTTCCAATTATTCAAGTTCATATTATTGGATTGTTGCATTGCTGTTTCTCTGTACTCAACCCAAAAGGTCAACTTACACACCAAATGAAATGAATGAACATTAACTTAAATCCTTTGACTAAATATTTAAAGAGAATCATAAGGGTCCCTTAATGTCATGGTCCATAAAGTTTACACGTTCTGTATTCATGGTATTGTCACTAAGTCCACATGAGAATTTTAGGTAATTTGCAAAATTTTTCAAAGTAAATAACAAATATGTCACATTAATTTTTGTTAACTATTTAATCATTTAAGTCAGTGTGTGTAAACACAATGTATGTATGTAAACACAAACATAAATTATCACTGTATTTTAATTAGTAGTGCATAAATGTATAAACAGCAAAAAAAAAAAAAGGACTAATTACAGTAGTAGCTTAATCCATTAAAATACATTGTAATTTATATTTTATAGCAATAATTTGAATCAGCACAGAAGGAAGTAAAAATGTATTTAATCCCATTAAAGGGGAACACTCAATAAGAGCACAAGTACCATATATTTGCACTTAGGTACAGAATTTTGATAAATTGCTGTGCAAAGACTGTGCAAATGTCGAATACATACAAAGCTCTCAGCGTAACTAATGGCAGTGTGACTCTGGGTCAAAGGAAATATTGTCATAAAACATAGCATGAATAAGCAGTCTGATCAACAGGCCGGACTCTAAATCATTTTCTGTAGCGCCAAATGCTGCATAAAGTGCAAACAGGAAAGTAAATCACTGGTGTTTCGATACGAAATATGTTATTCCTTTCATGTGGGACATAAAGAAACAAGTTTAGTGGAAAATAAAGTGTGAGTGCTTTAAAATTGGCCATGCATTTACTCAGCATGACAGATTTATACCTCACTCCCCACTTTGTTTGCCAGGTATTTTATTGCAGGACATCATGAGAAGCTGAGAGAGTCATACCAGTATTGACAGTTCATTGATGTCTCCTCCGTTGAGAAGGCAGATATGAAAGAACTTCCTATTTTTCAGGCTGTATTTTACAGCTCTAAAACAGAGGAGCAAAGTATTTGTTGTTTTGTGCATCTTTAATCTTGCACATAATTTTTTTGAGTGTACAAATTACTAGCTACTTAAGATGAATGATGAGAAATTTAACTCTTAATTCTGTCTTGTCTGATAGCTTCTTTGTTTGTGTGTGTTTTTTATATGTCATCATGGATGTGTGTGTGTGTGTGTGTGTGTTATAACTACTTCTTGGTTTTTTGCCAGCCACTTTCCCTGTGAGAGGAGAATGTGGAACAGTTTTATTTCTGTGGCTACTTATCCGTCCACAGAGAGTTACCTATGAGAAAAAGATGCTACATCTTCCTGAGAAAGTGAAGAAGACACAAAGAGAGAGAGAGAGAGAAAGAGAGAGAGAGAGAGAGAGCTACTGATGCATTGCAGATAAACTGCAGAACTGTAACCCCTCCCTTCCTCTTCTCCTATGCAACACCCCCCCACCTCGGCTCTTGTTGCTCTTTTATGCACCCCCATTATATATGACATCATCAGTGCCTCTGGACCTCCCACTAACATCACCCCATACGGCTATCTACTGCCTGTCACACCCTGCTTAGCTCACCATCTGATGCTCTTCACCTTGCACCTTTCACCCATCAATCTCACAGGCCAGCAGGGCTTTGACCTGATCACTGCAGTCTGAAGTCATTGTTTCACAAATCTGCAAAATATCTTTTTGTCATGAACATTATTCTGAAAAAAAACCCATTAAATTTTTATCGACCTAATTATTATACTCTACAAGTATTTGCAATGTTGTCTTGAATGTATAATATGTAGTATTTTTACATAAATATTTTACAAAATGTCTAAAAACTACTACATCTTTGTAATATATTTTGTTGTGTACTAACATTATTCCAAATGTTTCCAATGAGAGAATTGCAATTTTATTCTAGGTAATGGCAAGTTTCATGTTGTTGCCTGTTGCTAACTTCCAGAGTAACATCAATCAGAGAGTGAGGAGTACAGTGGCCGACAAGTGCAAACGTGCTGCATATACAGACAGGTGCTGCAAATTCAGAATGAATGAATTCAGATTTCTGCATATAAGAAAACAGATGCAAAAAGAAACGCCGCATATCCAGTCATACAACGGAAGTGCTCCAGGCCTCTAGGGGCAGTGCTGAGCTTCCACAGAGACAACGGACGACTCCAAAAATCCCGACTCCAAATTTCCTCTCACCAATAACTTTCTACTTCGTTGATACGTGCGTTGTCTGTCTCTCGGGTGGAGGCTCAGCACTGCCCCTAAAGGCCTGGAGCACTTCCGTTGTATGACTGGATATGCGGCGTTTTCTTTTTGCATTTGTTTTCTTATATGCAGTGTGTTTCTGTATATGCAGCGCTTGTCTGTATATGCAGCGCGTTTGCACTTGTCAGCCACCGTAGAGAAGGGAAGTTGCCAAACATGAGTCAACATAAAGTGAACTAAACTTAAATAAGGTTCTGTGAATTTTGACCAAGTTTGAAATGATCTACCAGCACTTATGAGGTTTACTCCGTGTAAGAAGTGAATCACAATCTAACCAGTTGAATATGCATAGCTTCCAAGGCTGCTAATTTTACAATATTTGTGTGTTGTTTTTATGTACCTTTTGTCATTTTAATGTTTTCTGCTTTCATGACAGTTGAATTTCCCCTTGGAGATTAATCATGTCATCTATGTAGCTATTATACTTAAAATATATTTACACATTGACACTATATTTAGAGGGCTTTTAGTTTTCTGCAGGTTCAGTGTAATGTGTTTCACTTAATATTTTTCACTTAAGATAGATTTTCTCGTCTCTGCATCAGCAGAGCTGTGAAAACCACTAAGAAAAATTGTTAATCAATATGCAATGAACCTCAGTCAGGAGCTGAATGTGCAATAATCTAAATCCTCCACTTCAAAAGCTCCTACATCCACACACATGCACAGACACATGCATGAACCAGGTGATGCAAACAAGGAGATTATGTGATATAGTAAAAGTTTTCACATGCATCTTACTAAAATATTGTGTAAAATTGTAACAATATATTGACAAATTTTAAGCAGCAAGAACTTAAATGTGCAGTGTTTAATTTCTGCTGCTAGGGGTCTTTCAACAACAAAAGATACATTTTGATGTTTTCATTAAGTAGCAAAGGATTGGAGTACCATTCACATTTGAGCCAACAGCACTGCTCTGAAGGATCATCTGTTTTTTTGTCTTTCCACAGAGCTTATGGCAACTCAAAGGGGTAAAGGTGCTAAGATGTCATTGACAGGAGACCAAAGAAAAAACAGTTTTAGTTTAAATAACATGATGTATTTCTCTGGGTTTGAACATTGTTGAAAACTGAAGTACAAAACTTAAAATATACCACATAGGTTCAGTTGTCTTTGGACATTTTAAAGCAGAAATGTTACATGTTGCACCTTTAAATTATTTATTATATCTGTGATAGTAACAGCCTTTAAGTCAACCTCATGCTATTATTCTGTCATTCAACATATTACATGCCAAAATAAAAGCATAGAATGCTTCATGTGTAATGGTGCATCAGCTCATAGTTGTGACCTTGATGCCCAGCATGTTGATGCACTGCACCCTGTGAAGGACACCTCCATGACAGCTGCTGGTTAGCAGACAGTAAACAATGCCAGATGTAACAGATGGATGCTTCTGTTGCAGAGGGCTGAAAGTATTAATGTTTTCCCAGTGAACAAGAAGAAAGAGCCATTATGGCATACTGGGAGGGCTCGAGCCAGACAGTGACGAAAGGAGAGACAGAGAAGAGGCAGGAGGGAGACACAGGGAGGGAGGAAGGAAGTCAGAGGGGGGCTGTGAACAGATGGAAAGAAAAGAATGTGTCTGCAAAAAAAGGACAACGCTGTAGAAATAAAGAAATATAAATTTGAAACAGAGGACGCAGAAAAAGAAGAGGAGATAAAGAAAAAGACAATCCAACAGAAGTCCAGTGGGGCAGAGATGAAGTCGACACTGTTCAGACTGGTGTTCTAAGCTGCTCAGTATTTATGGCCGTCTGTATGTCGAGTCATTCTGTCTGGCCATTTTCATTCGCCCAGAACTGTCCTCAAGCTACCCTTCCTTCAGCAATGCACATGAAAAACAACAAAACTCATATAATAAATAAGGAATTGTACTTTTCTTTTAACTAAAATACAATTTTGAACAAGTACTTTTGACATAGCTCAGCTTTTGACATTTGCCATTTGTACCTTATTAGAAATAGTCAGCTCTAAATGCAGGGATCGATTGTGTGTGTGTTGGAGAGCACCTCTACTGCAGAACTGCAGATGCCAAGTCACCAACTTCCTGAGGGGAAAAGAAGCACCACTTTTGACTAGGATGTGACGATGATGACAGAGCCAAACCAAGAACAAGAAGCAACTTTCGGTGACAATCCCTGTCCACATCTGGCCACACTTTTTCTACCATAACATAAAAAAGACAACAGTTGCATGAAAAACTGCTTGCTGCCTCCCAAAAGACACTGAGATCTTTTCTTTTAGAAACCTCTCTTACTCTGCAAGCACACTGAAGTTCCACATAAGCTACTGGTAAATGTGATTTACTAGCTAATGTTGGCTAATTTTGCATAAATAATGTTAATTTTGTGATGTAATAATTGACCTACCTGCTGTACTTCATTAAAAAATATTTAAAAACAAGTGCTGTTTTTTCAGTATTTAGCACTGACCTGCACACCCTAAAACATGTTACAATGAAAAGCAACCTGTACTCTGATTAATTTACCAACCAGGAACTAGTTAATAAATTACTTTTGAGTGATGTCTTAAAATGGTAGTTTGGATTTCTACTTGGATCATTTTCATGGGAGTAACTTTACTATCAGTTGAGTAATGATGTCAGTATCCTTTGCACTAATAGGCTCCATTCAAAAAATAACAGGTGTTGCAGGGAAACTGCAAGTACTCTCATCCATTATAACATTGACAGTCTTCCTGGGCTGCAGTGGTGTGGACTACAAGGTGTTCTGGAAAAAAAATCCAAAAACAAAATGCTGCTGCCCTGTGGCTTCACGTTGAAAAAAAGGGTCACATTTTAGTTACAATTACTGATACAAATTCCTGTTATGGATTAAACAAAAGAGGACCCAAAAGAAACACAAACTCAGGGAAGAAATAACTAATAACAGACAAACAGACAAACTGAGAAAAAGGGAAACACAGAGAATATATACACACTGAGAGTAATGAGACTCTCAGGGGGGGGGGTAATCAACACAGCTGAAGCACATTAGGGTGAAGCATAATCACATAAGGAGGGAAACCTGACAGGACATGGGGAAATAGAGGAGCCAAGACAAGTTTTAACAAAGTAAAACAGGAAGTAACTAAAGTCAAAACTAAAAATTGTGACATTTTCAGTTGCTTACATACCCCAACAAAAAACAATAACATAGATACTACATTTTATCATACTTACAACTCAAACAAGTGATTTTTTTTTTTATTTTGACATTTTCACTCGAGTTCTATTTATAAGAAATTTAAACATAAAAAAAAAAAACCAATGAAAACAGGTTGACAGAAACCCAATCAAGGATATTTTAGAGAATAATGTGCTTTATGACAATAGTTTAGGGAAAACCTTATTTTTATTTCAACATAAAAATGCCCCCCAGTGCTCAAAACAAAACTCCTTAAGGAAGTGGTTTTCCCAGAACTTTACTGCCCTGCATAAAGTCCTGACCTCATTTCTGTCCAAGACCACTGAGATGAACTTAAACACAAACTGCTAGTCAGACCCCACCACTTAACATCATTGCCCAACTTCACTCAAGCTGCAAGACTGAATCAGGCAAATCCCTGCAGCCAACTATGATAATCAACTATTCAAACATGGATGATGTGTTTGAGTCCCCACATACTTCTTTTCCGTGCAGTGTATGCTTAAAAGTGAAGTAAAGGCCAAAACTTTCTCTTTGGTTGTCACAGAAAATACCATTTTATTTATTGAAAATTAAAACTTTTGTTTACATGCATTGATATGCTGCCTCAACACTAAAACAGCTGTGTTCTCAATACTTACAGCAAAATTGGCTGCATGAACAGCAAGTGAAAACCATGTTAGATTTGTAACAATCAAAATATTGGCACTCCCAATGACATGGATCATTTGTCTTCTGGCCTCACACACACACACACACACAAACACGCACACACACACGCACACCCAAACACAAGCTGGAAACCTGTGAGGTGCCGCTTCAGCACAGCGCTGAACATCATCAATGTAAATCTTAATTAAAGGTCCCTAATTTACTTCTCTCTCCATCTCATTGTCATTCTTCCTCGTCAGTGACTCGTGACATTCTCTGTGTCTCCTCATGAATAAATTAGGGGTAGAAGTGCAGCTGGCAGCCATGTCAGTTGCATGACGCATCACAACAGCTGTGGAGAAACTATTCAGATCAATTACTGAAGTTGCAATACCACAATACTGCTGTATAAGTAAAAGTTATGCAGTCAAAACTTTACATGAGCAAATGCATACAACAAAACTATTCACAGGCAAAGTAACAAAATCAAAGTGGATGTGATGCAGTAAACAGTGTGCGTCTGAACCATGTAGTGTGTGAGCTATTTATTTGTTCATCTCATGTTTTGGTCTGGTAAAGGCAAAATTTTGTGTGAGCTAATGTAAGCTAATGCTACTGTTTAGTTACTGTGTAAATCAGATTACTAGGTCAGTTTTCTGCTTATGAGTCTATTCCACTTGTGCAAAAGTAACAGTATTTTTAAGGATCTACTGTTATTCTGTAGTTGTAATGTGTGGCCACAGTGACTGCGAAAGTAACATGTTTTTATGCAATTAAATGATTTATTTTGATGACTCGAGTGCTCAGTATATATACATATATATGCATTTGACTACTTAAAAAAAGGAGTTAAATTAAAAATAATAATAATTATAATATTTTCTCTGACATATTTGATAAAAAATCTGATTAAGTCCTCTAACATTAGAAACATTTTAATAGGACTTGACTCTTGACCTCAGTATTTCTGGAACCCTGGTCAAGACTCTGATACTATTGACCAATTTATGACTATCAACTCACAAACATAGCAATGCTCCTACATATATGTGCCATACAACAATGTATCCGCTGAATAAAAGGTTATGCTTTCCTTGTATTCTCTTTATCAGCAAGCATATCACCTCATTATGTCACCTAAGGATGCCTGTTCCTTGACCTCATTCACCTGGTGATGAACTCTCCTTACACTCTGTCTCTGTGGCCTCAGTGGCCCGGTGCCTGCATGTTGGGGGCTGGACCGGACTGGAATAGGCTCGTCTGCTTGCAAGAGCCTGTTTCTGCTGCAGTGCCATTTTGAAAACACTCCAACCCTTCTGCAGTGCGCTGGAGCCCAGCACTGATGTTGAATGACTCCCCTGTTTTTTTTTTTGTTTTTTTTTTGCCCAACCCACACACCCTACCATCGCCGCCCTCATATGGGCATCCAAAAGCACCTCAAAGGATCTGAGCAAACAGCCCTAACAATGAAATATGTGCATCTGAAGTCCTGCAGCCATCAGGAAGGGCCTGTACGGGCCTGAACTTGTGAAGCAGTCAAGGACATTGTAACGTCAGCAAGTGAGGCGATTGTGGGTGTGGCCACTGTAGTAAATTATCATTTAAAACACATATTAGTGCTGAAAATAGACAGACACAGGTACACACAGGAGGAGAAAGTCATTGTGTCCGTCTCTCTCTCTCTCTCTCTCTCTCTCTCCCTCTCAGTTCAGCTCTCTCTCTAGTCTCTATCTGTCTGCTTTTCTGCCTCTGAAGCAATCTAAAATTGGCTTTGCTTGATGCATTGGCCCTGCTTGACTTAAGCTTGCGGTGGAAAGCCAATGAGGGGGAAAGGAATATGTAGACAGGTGATTAATGGCAAATGTCTAATTCAGTGTTGAAAAGTGGGAGTTCTCTACTCAAATGCTAGGCCCATAACATGCAGACTTGTAAAGCTAATACTGGTGCTGCAGGAATTGCAGCTTATGAATAATCACCAGAGATGTAATTTACTGCAATATAATGCAAGTTTTTGTGTTGGTCAGTCACTGTTGGCACTCAGGTTGCGGCACTTACAATACAGTTGCAACTGCAGAGGAGTGTGGTGGTAATTTTAACAGCATGCATTAAGTAATGGATCCTTGAGAAGCACTAATGCAGCTGTTTTTGGTGCATTTACCTCCAACAACTGGAAATCGTTTTACATCGACCGGAGTGAACTGAGTTTAGGGTGAAGCGTTGAGATTGATACGAGATCAATAGCCTGTCGGAGAGGACGAAACATCAGACGGACAGCCCACACTGACACTTTACCATTTGGGGGGTGAAAAATGTCTTGGCAAATGGGATGAAAAAGCCACAAATCCCATGTGGCTTGGCACACCCATCAGGCAGGAATTTACAGATAGCCATAGGACATGTACACGTGTAGATATGTACATGTGTTAAAGAGATGTAATTCTCTCTCTTCAAGGTTTTGTATTTGGGATAATGTAAATTAATCAGAAGATCTGCTAAATCTTGACACTTTGCAAGGTTTTGATAATATGACATTCTGTATTTTATTGATGTTATCCTAAATAAATAAATAAATGACCAAGTAAAGTCAGTTTCTAAACATGAACTGAACAATTTGTGAATTATTGTCTGTATCTTGTTCTGTTAAACAATATGTTACAGCACAAATGAGCAGGCATATAAATGCATAGTGCTGTTATGCATACATTTTTATGTGACATGGAAAACATGGCAGTCTTTACGTCCCTGGACTTTGTATCAGCTGTTATCATCATGTGGTCGTTCATTGTTTACATTTGCTAGAAAATTTGTCAGGTAAAATCTGTTATTCCATTAAGTTTTTTAGCTTAAGAAGCTGCATTTGCTGTTGGTCGCTGTCTGTGGTGCTGAAATGACAGACTCAGTACAGCTATGATTTGTCACGCCAGCATCTTCATGAAGTGATTCACGGTGAGGTTGAGTTCTGCTTTGAAGAGATTTCCCACTTTTTTATTAATTTTATTTTTCAACACAAACTTGAAGATTATATCCATTTATCTACCCATCTATATATCTACTTTATCTGTACATTTAAATCGGACACCCATGCAGCGCCTCATGCCCACGTGGTTGAGACTAACGGGGCTCGCGACCATTAGCAGACGGCCTGAGGGGGAGGCGCCCTCCCTTCCCTTCCATCAGTGGTCCAAACAAAACTGCTTGGCCTTGCCTTATCAGCGGCACAGCCTCAGATAGGCTATATAAGCAGCAGGCAGAGAGGTTCTTAGTCGCTGTGAGAGCCATACACCCCTCACCTGCACACACACACATAACACACATACACCCACATATACACACTCGCCACACGCCTCCACCTCCTGCACCGTCCCCCCTTCATTCCTGCGCACATCCCCTACGGTAGTCTGACCGGATGAGTTACCCGGTGGACACGATAGGGAGCCCCTTCAGGAGAAGTATGGATACTAGGACGACCAGCTACGGCTACAGCCGCTCCGTCGGCACCCCCTCCAGCGGCTATCGCTCCCAGTCTTGGTCCCGGGCAAGCCCCGGCTCCACCTTGACCACGTCTTACAAAAGGAGCGTGAATTTGCCGGTGTCCCGAGCTTACAGCTCAACGGTGCTCAGCTCCGCCGACAGCGTTGATTATAGTCAAACCTCCATCCTGAACGGAGACTACAAGCGATCTAATGAGAAAGAGCAACTTCAAGGGCTAAACGACAGGTTTGTTGTTTACATCGACAAGGTGCACTACCTGGAGCAGCAGAACAAGCAGATCGAGGCGGAGATCCAGGCACTGCGGCAGAAGCAGGTGTCGCGCTCCCAGCTGGGCGACCTCTACGACCAGGAGCTGCAGGAGCTGCGCTCCATGCTGGAGCAGGTCCACCATGACAAGGCGCAAATTCAGATCGAAACCGAGCACATCGAGGAGGACATCCAGCGGCTCAGGGACCGCTTTGACGAAGAGGCTCGCATCCGGGAAGAAACAGAGGCAATAATCCGCGTCCTGAAGAAGGACACGATCGACTCGGAGTTGGTGAAGTCCGAGTTGGAGAAGAAAGTTCAGTCGCTGCAGGATGAGATCGCCTTCATCCGTAACAACCACGAGGAAGAGGTGAGCGAACTCATCGCCCAGATTCAGGCGTCTCAGGTGACCGTGGAGAGGAAAGACCTCCAGAAGGCGAACATCACCGATGCGCTGCGGGAGATCCGCTGCGAGCTGGAGGGCCACTCCAACCAGAACCTGCAGCAGGTGGAGAACTGGTTCATGTGCCGCTACGCCAAACTCACCGAGGCTGCGGAGCAGAACAAAGACGCGATCAAGTCTGCCCGTGATGAGATAGCCGACTACCGCCGCCAGCTGCAGTCCAAGACGGTGGAGTTGGAGTCCGTCCGCGGGACGAGAGACTCGTTGGAGAGGCAGCTGAATGACATCGAGGACCGCCACAACAGCGATCTGGCCAGCCTGCAGGTGAGGAAACAGCGCAGAGCCACGCAAAAACGGCTGTAAAGAAAGACTATATTTGACTTTTTATTGTTTAATCATTATAAGAAATGATATTATGTGGTTTAACTGCATTTTGTGTTTTGTTTGTGTTGAAACTTGATAATTAGGGGTTTGGTTGGCTAATATAATGAAGAATAGAAGTTAATATCCTGATTAGTTTATATTGTCATATCTCAGTGACGTAGTTTCTATTTCAGGAACTATCAAACGGGCTTAATCCTCTGCAACAGTGAAACAATTTTTATATATTTTATCCTCAGTCATAGTTGAGGATACTTTTTGCTGCGTAATGATTACATCATTGCGTTTACAATTGCTGCTTTATGAGCTTATCAAGTGTCACGAAATTGTTTGGGGGGGACACTGCAGCATCTCTCTCTCTCTTTCTCTCTCTCTCCTGCTGAGTCAGAGGCATGGGTCGATTTCTTTATTGGCTCTGTCTTTGCATCACACCACTGAGATTTTGGGGTGGGGGTGGGAGCGTATTGAGAGTGGAACAGTGGAGTCTGCCCTTGAAAAAGAAGAATTCAACATCTAGAATACTGTATTGCGTCAGAATATATTAAAGCAACAGCCTTTGGTGCACAGAGTCTGAAAGTGTGAAGGGAGAATAAAAGAGGGTTTAATTAGCTGCGTGAAGGTCAAATAAAAAAGGTTTCTAGTCTTTTTAACCTAAATACACTATTGAAAACTGCAGAAAAAGAATATAGTTTTAGACTTTGCAAAGTATGACTGCACTTCATTGACTTTGTGTTGCGTCTTCTTCTTGTTTTTTTTTTTTCTCAGGAGACGATTCACCAGCTGGATAATGAGCTCAAGAGTACCAAATGGGAGATGGCTCGTCACCTGCGCGAATACCAGGACCTGCTCAATGTCAAGATGGCCTTGGACATTGAGATTGCTGCATACAGGTACATGCAGACATTTGACAAGTTTTTAAAAATAACATTTAGTTATTTTGACACATTTTCTATGCATCTGAAGTGGCTATTAAATGCATAATATATACATTTGTTATCCACAGGAAACTCCTTGAGGGCGAGGAGACCCACTTTAGCACTTTCCCTTATCGCCAGGCAGTCACCTCCACTAAAATCTCTAAGCCCAAATCAGAAACTTCCAAACTCAAGGTCCAGCACAAGTTTGTGGAGGAAATCATCGAGGAGACAAGGGTGGAGGATGACAAGTCTGACATGGATGAGGCCCTGGCAGAGATAGCACAAGAGCTGTCTGCTACAATCGGAGAGGGAGGAGAGGAGGGAGAGGAAGAGGAGGGAGGAGAGGAAGGTGAAGGAGAGGAGGCAGAGGGAGAGGGGGAAGAAGGAGAGGGCGAGGAGGAGGAAGTTGTAGCCGCCACTGAAGCCAAAGTTAGCGCTAGTGCTCCCAGTAAAGAGGAAGAGGAGGAAGACGAGGGAAAAGGTGGTGATGAGGGAGAAGAGGGGGAGGGAGAAGAGGTTGAGGAAGGAGAGAAGGAAGAAGAAGAAGAGGGAGAAAAGGGGGATGACGCAGAGGGAGGCGATGAGGGAGAAGAGGGAGGAGAAGAGGAAGTTGAGGAGACTGTATTGTGCACCAAAGCTCCAGATTCTAAGGCCTCTCCTGACAAAGAGAAGGCTGAAGAGAAGGAGGGCAGTGGAGGAGAGGAAGAGGCTGCCGCTGAAGAAGAGGGTGGAGATCAGGGGGAAGACGCAGGCAGTGACAAAGCATCTAAGAGCGGAGATGAAAAAGAGGATGCAGACAAAAAGGAAGACAGCAAAAAAGATGAGAAGAAGGTGACAGATGAAAAAGCAGATGAAAAATCAGAAGAAGCTGTAGCCAAGACAGAAGCTCCAAAAACAGAAGCTGCAAAGCCTGAGGCCAAGAAGGAAGAACCTGCAAAGTCTGAGTCCCCAAAGCCTGGATCTCCCAAGTCTGAATCACCTAAACCTGAGTCTCCTAAGTCTGCATCTCCTAAACCTGCATCTCCAAAGGCTGAGTCCCCTAAGGAAGGCTCACCAAAGGCTGGATCCCCTAAACCCAGCTCCCCAAAAGCTGAATCTCCCAAGTCAGAATCCCCAAAACCAGAATCCCCTAAACCTGAATCACCAAAAGCTGAATCCCCAAAGACCACCAAGCCTGAAGCTCCTAAGGCTGCTGAAGAGAAATCAGACAAAAAGAGTGACTCGACAGAAGACAAGAAGGTAGAAAAGAAGGATGTTGCCATGAACGGCGACATAGACAAGAGCAGCCCTGAAGAGAAAGAGAAGAAGGACGAGGGTAAAGAAGCCGATGTGATCGCAAACGGCGTGGACGAGAGCCCCGTCAAGGAAGATGGCAGCCAAAAGGTGGTCATCACGAAAACCGTGGAGACAATCACCACCGGAGAGGACGGATCCAAACACGTCACCAAATCCATCACTGTGACCGAGACGGTGAAGGAGATCGAGCAGATGGAAGAGGTCATGGAGGAGAAGCTGGTGTCCTCAAAGAAGACAGAGAAGCACTCCACTCAGTCCATCAAGCAGGTGACGGAGGGCAACTGAGTCCAGACGGTTAAACCGGCGGAGGAGATGGGGGGACCGGGAGAGGATCACGAAGACAAGCAATCAACCCTGAACTAACATAACCAAGAAAAATCATACAGCTAGAGCGATGTAATAAAGATAACCACTCTCAAACATTACAAAAACAAAATCATAGAGAAAAGCCAAAAGTTAAAAAGCTACAAATTTCAAAAATGCATGTTGAGTGACAGCTTTACTGGGCTTCGCTGCAGACGCGGTCAGGAGCAACGACTGAGACACTTTATCCTCTTTTTGTTTCTTTCTGCAGTTCACGGGTGAGCTTAGGGGAGGGAGGGGGGGTCTCTGCATGCTAGCTCAGGAGAGGGGAGTACGTTCCTCTCTAATCTGTATGTATGGTAGAAATACACTGTAAAAAGAGTGATTATTTGCGATGCGGGTGGGAGAGTGAGAGGAAATATTCTTAAAGTTAAGAGGTATTTTTGAATTTTAAGTTAAGGAGGGGGGACAGATAGGTGGTAGGGTCCCCCACACAGACACGTGCTGTACTGAAGAAGCCTTACTTGACATGTGAAGATACCAACTGAGCCAAAAAGAAACTAACGAATACACAACATACAGTGAAGAAAGAGATTGGGGCAAGGATATGATATACACATGACCATATACATCCAGTAACTGAAGCAGTTAAAGCTTAACAAACCTGAAGAAACTACTAGCCTTAAACATGCTTTTTATCAGTGTCTGTTACGTTTACCTGAGTGCAACTGAAAAAAAAAAAAATCTACTGCATATGCGCAGATACGTGCATTCTTGTATGCATAGGATGGACTTGAATTTCAATACAGAAATAAATGAGGTGCTACTGTTTGCAATCCCATGACTTTACTCATCATGAACGATTTCCCAGCAGCATTTGCTCAATAAATGTCATATGAAGAAAAAAAGCAGATTGTCTTGTCATTTTGTGTAAATGAATGTGTTACAACATTTTGTGTGAATGGTTGTATGTTTTGAAATGGCATAAAGGTCTATGAGTATGAAAGATACATTCAAGTTGTTTGTTTGAAGTTAAAAGTATTACAATGTAGCATTTAAGAGCTTCATATGAAAGGTTTAGCAATGAACTGAATGGACTAAAAACTTATGAGGCCCACTTATAATAACCCTACACATGATATAAAGAACAAATGAAAATTTTGCTCATTCTAATTATTTTATCCACCACAACTTGGCTGATATAAATTTATCAGATATTAATGACAGAAAGGGTTCTGATAAAGTATGATCATGCTGAAAGAATGAGAATGTTTTACTTCCCATCTGAATGAATGAATGAATGAATTTATTTATTTCGAACATAACAGAAATACATTTAAAAGCAGAAAGAAAACAACAAAAAATTAGTG
>JAPZDY010000011.1:8281072-8296167 GCA_029783645.1 Ctenochaetus hawaiiensis
CTACCCCTTTCTCACTTATTTGTAATTAATAAATAAAGACGGAAACTAAATACAACTATAAATAAATCAAGATGAAACTAATTAGTTCTCATCTCATTAGTTAATGTGTTGGTAGGAAATATTTCTTCAGCTTCAAGTCTGTTTGTTGTGTGTCCTGTAAGAAGCAGCATAAACCCAGAGAAGTGTGTTTGTGTGTTCCTTTATCTCAGTTTAAACAATTTGGGAGCCTGGCCGCCTGGTACTCGGAGGAAAATAATACACATGGAAGATGGTGGAGGGCCATTTTTCATGTTACTCTAAATAAACTCTTGAAATAACAAAATTCCATTCCTTCTCTTTTAAATGATAAGTAGACTAGGCCAGTAAAGCATTCTGCTAAATTCAATGCTCTGAGTGATTTTACTTGCCATTCTTCATCTGGTATGATCTGTAGCTTAAAGTGACTAATGTAAGCTAATATTTGCACACTTAAAATAAAATTTTGAAGTTTTAGAATTGTTGTTAGAGTTACTGGGCCAATTCATCGATTTCATGACTGTTTTCAATACTTTGACTTTGTATTAGTACGCACCATTACCCTGTAATTACCAATTGTGGCCACAGTGGCCACTGTTCAGTCCAGGTAAAAAATGCTCACTTTGATATCAGCAAACTAATAAAGTTTAAGTGAGACGATGTAATGTATGCGAAACAGCGGCCACTGTGGTCATTACAAGATATCACTGACATGAACATTCTTCATGATTTCATATTGAGTCAGATTCACCATTTAGTGACCTTGACTGAGAATTTGGTCACAATCAGTGAATAAATCTTCAGGAGGTCAATTGTGCTCATCGATTTTTTGTGAAAAACAGTCTAATGTTATTTTGTGAATTCTCTTCAGTGTAATTTAACAGTAGCACAGATATAAGTTTTAATGGCGGTTGCTAACATTAGATCATGTTAGCCACCATAAGCTATTAGACCTGCAAGTCATACCAGAAAAAATGATGTAAAGCAGCAAAACTCTTGGGACTATAAAGTAAGTATCAGTGAGTTTCATTTAGTAAAATAAAGATGGGCTCATGTTCTTAAACAACAGGAATTTAGTTGTTGTAGTTTGGCCCCCTTAGCTACTCAGTTAGCAGCTTTAGCAGCAGCAGCTGTGACCAGGCTAATGAAGATAAATAAACATTAAATTTTAACAGCATTAAAACTTATGTATCTTTTGTATTATGTCACTTTGTTTTGTACATGGCCCTCCCTCTCTGAATCATAGCTCTGTAAAATATAAACACGCATACCTCTGATGCCAACTGGGAATAAAATCCATAATTCTGCCTAAAAATGATAAATTTGCCCAAAACATTCCTCATATCTTAATATTTGTGTTGTATGAAAGTATCTTAAACTAGTAATAACTATTCAATCATAAAAAACAACTGCCAATACATAATTTGTCATTAAGACGGTGCAAATCATAAAAAAGAAAACAGCTATAAGCTTAAAAAGAGGCTCAGGATTTAACCTTTAACCTCAACTTACTGAAAGAATGGCAATATTATACTTCCTGTTTACATCAACCTAAGCATTATGGGAGTTCTAAAATGTAAAGCATGATGTTTCCTTAAAATAGTAGAAATGTTAGCAGGTAATTTTGGCTTCTTCATTTGAACATTTTGTGCTGCACCCTTATTATAATTCTTTTATCATTACTTCTATTGTAATAAATGTTTTAATCTGTCATTTATATGACATAACTAAGTCTCAGCATGTGCCACAGAAAGGTCAGGGAGGGTTTATTTTATATCATAGTTGTCATCATGTTGTCTGAGGGAGACTCACACTGTCACTTGAAAACCTATTGGCTACACAATAAATACTGGGATATAGAAGTGTCCCTCTAGTAGGAAAGTGACTGTTTTTATTTTTTAAATTACTGGGAAACATGGAAACAATTACACCAGAATTAAATAATTATAACAGCTTACTCACTTATTACCACGGCTACAGTGATTTCAGAAAACAGTATTTACAGGGGCATGCGGTGTAAATCTGTTTCCTTTATCTATCTGGGAGATGTTCAAAGTTCCATCAAAATGTGTTTTTTCTTTATTAGGGTTGAAATAAATGACACTCTTGAATTTAAGAGGTGTTTATTTAACCACCAAAACTCACACACTCACATTTGCATTCAGCAATTACACATGTTACACTCATCAGGAAGTGTGCAACAAGACGTTTATGGACTACTTTGGACATTGGCAAGCAGTTGGCCTTGATTTGTTGCTGTAATTGGCTATTGGACTGTTTTATTGAGCACCATGTTAACAAGCGCATTCGAGAGGATAGCGTAGCTGCCTCTACTGGCTATCAAGCTAATGGACAGTCTTGACTTGAGTTTGTTTGAGGCTACTGGCTTATTTTTTATCCTTGGCGCTTTTTTCTTCAACAACTTCGGGTTTGGCTGCTTTCTCCTCCCCTTTCTCCTTTTTGGCTTCAGATTTGTCATCTGTTTTCGCAGCAGCTTTGACATCTTTGTCGTCACCTTTCTCATCTTTCTTGGCATCAGCTTGATCTTCCTTCTCTTCACTTTTCTTTTCTTCCTCCTTCTCCTCTTTTTCTTCTTCCTTTGCATCCTCACCTTTGTCAGCGGCTTCCTCTGTTTTTGTTTCCTCTTGTGCTTCTTCCTCTTTGACCTCTGCCTCCTCTCCTTCTTCTTTTTCCTCTTTGTCCCCCTCCTCTTCAGCAGCCTCTGTCACCTCTTCCTTTTGCTCCTCTTCATCACCACCTGCATTGATAGAAAGGAATATTACTATTTGTCATCCAAACCATAATTTCACTGTGCATTTACAGAATGTAATCCAAAACTTTACTAACCCTCTTCTCCCTCCTTTGCCTCTTCATCTCCTTCCTTAGCTTCCTCTTCATCTTCCTTTTCTTTATCTTCCTCCTCCTCTCCTTCCTCTTCCTGCTCCTTATCCTCTTCCTCTTTGGACTCCTCTGCCTCCTCTCCTTCCTCCTCTTGCTTCTCCTCCTCCTCCTCCTTCTCCTCTGTCTCCTCTTCCTTTTCTACCTCCTCCTCCTCCTCCTCCCCAGGTGGGCTGGCCTCCGCCTGCTGGGCTTGGCTGGCAGAGATGATCCCCTCGGTTGTGCTGACGCTGGAGCTGAGGAGGCGGGACGTCATCAGGTAGGAGGTGCCGGAGCTCAGGCTGGAGAGTATGGGCCGGGCGAAGGAGGGTGCTGACAAACTGTGGCTGTACAGAGAGGACACGCCCCCAGCAACTCCCACGTTGAAGCGAGACTCCTCCCCTTCCAGCAGCTTCCTGTAAAGGTGGATGAAAAGGCAATTTGTCTGTTAGTGGCCATTTATTCCAGTACACCTCATTTAGTCTAATAAATTTTTGATTAGGGTTTCAGTGCAGAATGTATCTACCAAAATGAAATTGATATTTGAAGGTCATTCTTAAATTTCAACAAATATTTTCACCATTAATGTCCTTGTGAATAACCTCTACATCTAAACCTTGTTTGTCGCCATGATTAAATATTTATTTCCCTTCATTTTGTTTAAATCAACATCAGTAAGATACTTGATCTCTTTGGTGTCCTTAATTCTTTTCAGTCTCCAAAATCAAGCACGAATGTTTTTGCTTCTCACCTGTATGCAGCAATCTCAATGTCCAGGGCCATCTTGACATTCAGAAGGTCCTGGTACTCTTTCAGGTAGCGTGCCATTTCCTGTTTGGTGCCTCTAAGCTCACCCTCCAGCTCTCCGATGGTGTCCTAAATCAAAGATGAAATAAGATCTTTCAAAAGTTGCAAAAGCACTAGGATAAAAATCATGAAGTGAAAGCCTGTGTAATAGTTTTGTAGATTATTAGATTAATAACACATCATGGTAGAATACATCAGCAACCACTACTGACCTGCATAGCAGCTATCTCAGCACTCTGCTTCTCCTCCATCTCGTGCAGCTGTTTCTCCAGGGATTCATTGAGGCCTCTGCATGCATCGATTTCCAGCAGGCAGGTCTGGAGCTGGCGTCGGTACTCTCCTGCTTCGTCCTTGGAGCTTCTCACGGCGTCGGTGTGCTGGGCCACAGTTTCAGTCATGGAGCCCACCTTTCCTCTGAACCATTCCTCTGCCGCCTGCATGTTTCTCGCTGCCAGCCTTTCATACTGGGACCGGATGTCCCTAAGAGCCCCAGAGAGGTCCGGAGTTGCGGCCTCAGACTCTACCGCCACCTGCACACCAAGCTGGACCTGGGCCTGAAGCTCAGCCACCTCGCCCTCATGGATCCTCTTGAGGAAGGCCAGTTCCTCCAGCAGGTTTTCGATGCTCTTCTCCAGCTCAGCCTTTGCTAAGGCAGTCTGGTCAGCTTCGCGACGGGCCTCCATCAGCCTGCCCTCAGCCTCCTCACGAGCCAACACCTCCTCCTCATATCGACCCTGCAGGGCACTCAGTGTTTGTTCCAGCCGCTCTCTCTGTCCCAGGACAGCCTGCTGCTCAGCTCTGGCCTCATCCACAGCCGCTCTCAGGGCCCGGGCCTCCTGCTCATACAGCGCTCTCAGACGGGACGGCTCAGTGTGCCTCTGCCTCAGCAGCAGTAACTCTGCCTGCAAAGCACGGTTCTGCTGCTCCAGCTCACGCACTCTCTCAATAAAGCCAGCAAAGCGGTCGTTGAGCTCCTGCAGCTGACTGCGCTCCTGAGTGCGAATGTTGCGGAACTCAGAGCTGATCTGGGCCGCCTGGCTGAGCTCCAGCTCCAGGGAAGAGGCTTGTGAGGAGGAGGAGAGCAGCACCCGGCCGGGAGAGGAGTACTGCAGACGGGAGGAGGACAACGGGGAAGCATGGGACGAGTAGACAGAGTGAGTCCTCCCTCTGGTCACTACACGTGGGGGAGCCTCGACAAACCAGCGTCTGTACGACGAGGTGGAGTAGTAGGGGTCATATCCGATGCTACTCATGGCTGAGTGGTGGGAGGTCAGGCTGCTCTCCCTCTCCTCTTTGTGTGTGTGTGTGTGTGTGTGTGGAGGTGTAAGGAGGGCTCAGGTTTAAGCCTCGACTGCTTGCCTGCTGCAGCAGCCCGGGCTTTTATAGCAGGACAGCGAGCTCTGACGCAAGCGCTTTCCCCAACTCTGACAATGCAGGCTCGATAGGCTTACACTGCAATGGCAAGAAATGAGGAAGAGAGGGACCATGGGAATGAGTGTGGGAGGGAAAAGAAGGAGGGTTAAAGACAGAGCGAAGAAAAGACAGGAGAGAAGAGGTTGCAAAATTACAGGCTTTTGTTTATCTTGTCCTGACTTTGTTTTAACTAAACCAAGTTCCTCAGTAACATCACATGTGTTAAAAATAATGGAATCACAGTGTGTTTCACAGGACAACAAAAACACAAATGTAAACAAAACAAGAACAGAGCACATCATCAGATTCAACACAGAACCGGAACCTGGACTTTTACCACAGCAATAATGCAAATACCTGAAGTTGTGTTAAGATTTCTAATATTGTAAGTGATTCAGTATACTGCTGTGAAATCCTCACTGCAGGGGAGAGAGAGAGAGGGAGAGAGAGAGAGAGAGAGAGACAGGAAGGGTGTGGAGCGGGGTGTCCTGTTTTAACAATCGTGACACAGCATCTCTCCTTCTGGTGGAGAGCAGAATTACAGCCATGACCTCAAAAAACCTGCAGTGATAAAATCTCTGCAGGTCATAAGGCAGGAGGTCACAATATAGAGCAAGCAAATGTGTGTCACTTAAGATTCAACAGTCACAATCTGAAGAGACATGGATACATTTTCTATTATCTTAGTCCAGTAATAAGCTTTTAGAAGCGAGTACAAGTCATGTCTGTTTTTTGCCTTTTGTAAGTCATATTTACTATAAATGTGATTTATTTTTCTCTTCCTCTGACTCTGCAAAATGACATTATGAAAAACCAAAAGCATATAGTCTGAGCTCACCAAAAACAGGTAGAAACAAAAATGGCTGGTAATCTCTTTTTTTTGGGACACTTTTCTGTGCAAATGTCACAAAATTTCCATGTTGTTTAATTTAAAAAAAATATAATGTTGTGTTTAGGTGTTTAATGTGCTTGCATTTTGATTTTGTTGAATAGTGTTCGCTCATCAAAACAAACATTACGGTTTTTACTTTTCCCATAGAAATGCATGTTCCTAATCTCTTGCATGACAGGTTTTTCATCAGTGAAACAAAACCCTGTTTTGCCTTTTGTCAGGTTGTTCTTTCAATTCTATTAAAGACAAACAGTTCTTCTATCTGCAGCACCCGGGCAGGTCAATTACACCCCGCTGCTGACATGCATTTTCTTTTCTTGTGTGACTGTGTGTGTGTGTATTTTTGCAGGTAAGCAGTGGTTCAGTTTATGTTTATGATGGATTCTTCATCTGGCTCTCAAGCCCTTAAAAATAAAGTATATTGCAGTTCTTTGCAGCAAAACTGTGTGTGCATGTCTGTGTGTGATTGTGCATGATCCATAGTTTGAACACCCCCAGTAATTTGCCTATGCAGCAAAGGCCTCTAGTACTTACAGTGCTGTGCCCAAACAGAAATGAGGCAGGCAGCGAGAGGTGGGGGACTTCAGTGGGAGCTGCGTGGACTCTGCTGCAGGCTGAGTCATCGAACAGTTGTGATCACACAAACTCCCCTGTGGACACTGTTTTCCACCCTAACAGCAGTCTGACAAGCTGTACCACAACCAATTTTGGCAGATCAGATGCTTTGAGGACCTGGGGAATTAAAAAAAAAAGACAAAGTAGGCCATTTACTTGCCTTTCAGAACTAATGGACCCACTTTTAATGCTAATTTCTAGGATGTTGCTTGTTAATTATGTAATTGATGTATAATGATAGTATCTAAAATTTGTGCTGTAAAGAAAAATTGATTCACTGGGATTAGCACATGCTAAGATACAACAGCATTGAAGTTAAACAGTTTACTTTATAGGTCGTGTTTATTTAACTCTTTAAAGGCACATGAGCCCCCTCTTTGGCCACTAGAGGGCAGACAACATAAAATTAAGTTGACATGCTGACAGCTCACCTCACACATATTACATGGTTCATCTTTTACCCAGCAGAAGAAAAACTGCTTTATTCAATTTTTCCTCTGTTTCACATGTATAAAAAACACGACATTTATACTGTTTGTTACATCACATTTTATTAATAAGCAACTAAAAAGCAGCAAGAATTAAATCCATGTATAGTTTTTAATATTCAGTCCTTGAACTAGACAGGTATACAGGTTTTACAGGCATAAAAAGCACAATAACTGGATAGAATACAGAAAACAAAGCTCAGTGAAACATGACTAAAACCCTAAATTTGATTAAACATTTTGACAGAGTGAGCTAACATTTCTGTTCAGACTTCTTCCTGCACGCCTGGTGAATACAGGTCCACTAATCACTTATATTCTGCCACCTCTTGAAAAAATCGTCAACAGAAACTCATAAAGTTAACATGTCAGCTGTTGGTGTTCCAGTTAGTTTAAAAGCTCTTTTTTGCCAGAATATGGTGGCCTACAGGGGTTAATGAGAGTGGAGTTATGAAGCAAAAACAGTGAATGTGTGATAGAAACAAAACATTGGGTTAAAGCACGAAGAGTTTGGTATTCATTTTCCATTATTTACATTGTAAACCATGCTTTCGTATTAATTTTATTCATGCCAATTCAGCATTAACTCAGAGGGACCCAGCCATAAAAATGCACATCTTGTATTTTTTATGCTGCAGCTTCATCCTTCTTAGTTCCTACTTTGTTTAACAAAAAAAAAAGAAAGAAAACCTAATTCTTTTTAAATGATTATATAATGCAGGTTTACAAAGGAGGCCTGGAATTTAGTTAACATAATGTTTTTTGAACTATTGTATTTTTTTTTCTATATATAGATCCTAATTTAATAGAGAGCGAAAGGAAATATTGACCCTATAGCTCAGCTTTGGCTCTTTGGCTTAGTTTTCAAGCTTCGTCAGCACTTTTATCTCTGTCCTGCTGGAGAAAGTTGGAGCTACAATTGCTTCCAAAAATTACAAAATGACTTTTCATGGAGGGGTGGTAAATATTTGTCCTTGATTAAATGTCTCACTGGCATAAAATATTTCCAGAGTGTTGGAAAGCAAAATCCACTCAATAATAACTGGATTAAATTTAATAAAAGTATGTTGCAGTGATACTGGGACAGGGCAATTTCCTGTGAGAGGATGGCAGTTTGATCTTTGGTTGCAGCCAGCCCCATGCTTGAACAACACATGATAACATGATATTTAGTGAGATAAAATTCTTCACTAAGACTTTCTTCGTGTTACTAAATACAGCAGGATGTGTTGCATGGTGCATGTAAAAATGTGTGAATGGCACTAGAGCAGCTCCTAGAGGTGATGGACTGAAATGGCACTTTAAATTCCTCAGCTTGTCAGGGGTCTAATGTTGACACTTCATGGTGTTTTGCTGAGGTGTGTCCATTTTAAGGCCCATATGAGTCAAGGAGTTATTCACCATTATTCTGTGAGCTTTCTAGACATTTTTATACCTAAAACTATTATACACTCATTGTATGCCTTTTGATGTTTCTGCATCTTATCCTGGTTTATAGTTTTTACCAGAATTCATTAACAATAATTATTATTCACATTAAGGGGAGCTGTGGCAGTCAGTTGCATCATTTTAATGGTATTAGCAGCTACATGCACAGTCAGAGAAAGCCCATGAATGCAGACTGTGTGCAGCTGTTAATTCAGCTGTGTTTTGGCAACATGTTGCCCATGGATCCTCCCCTACAACTGTGTTTAAACTGAATGGACCTGTATAAGCCTCATTGTCATTATTATAAACACAACAAATGCCCAGGGATCTACTAAACTTACATGGTGTTTAGAGTGTAATTAGCTGCAGTTTCTCTCTAAGTGACGTAACTGCTCATCTGACAGTGAGGCACCGCTCTGCAGCCAACTCTGATCTTTAAACTTTTGTCCACAGATCTCACTTTAAAAGTCATGTTGCTATTTTGGCTTATAAGCTGACCTCTGGCCTTCCCAGCCACCACATGTCCCACCAGTCAGGCGGAGGTCAGGGTCTATTGGCTGGGCTTGTATGTCTATCAGAACATGAATGCTTCCCACAGGTGGAGAGTGAAGGAGGCCTATCTTCTGTGTCCTGTCACCATCCAGGCTGCTATATAAAGAGTGTGGTATGCTGGCCTGTGCTCACTGTTGGTTGGCCAGTGTGGGTGTGTGTGCACAACTTAGAGGGGCTGAGGATACTGTGTTTGGTCCAGAAGACACACTGTAAGCATGGCTGCTGTTCATCGTTTGGTTATTGTCCGCCACGGCGAGAGCGCCTGGAACCAAGAGAACCGCTTCTGCGGCTGGTTCGATGCCGACCTCAGTGAGAAGGGTGTGGAGGAGGCCAAGCGCGGGGCCCAGGCTATCAAGGAGGCCGGCCTCAAGTTTGACGTGTGCTACACCTCCGTGCTGAAGCGTGCCGTCAAGACCCTGTGGACCATCATGGAAGGCACAGACCAGATGTGGCTGCCTGTGATTCGTACTTGGCGTCTGAATGAGCGTCACTACGGAGGCCTCACCGGTCTCAACAAGGCTGAGACAGCTGAAAAGCACGGCGAGGAGCAGGTGAAGATCTGGCGCCGTTCCTTTGACATCCCACCTCCACCCATGGACAAGGACCACGCTTACCACAAAATTATCAGTGAGGTGAGTTCACTTTAAAGTTCTCCAGTGTTTGCCAGAAAGTCCTTTCAGTTGTCAGTCTTGTCAAGTAATTAACACTTGTTCATCCTTTAAAGTATATTTTACTGTTCTCGTTACCTTCAGTCAAGGCGCTACAAGGGTCTGAAGCCTGGTGAGCTCCCCACATGTGAGTCACTGAAGGATACCATCGCCCGCGCCCTGCCTTTCTGGAATGATGTCATCGCCCCTGAAATCAAGGCGGGAAAGAATGTTATCATCGCTGCCCACGGCAACAGCCTCCGTGGCATCGTCAAGCACTTAGAGGGTGAGCAATGCAGATTGTGGGTGGACAAAGTTTAAGGATGAAAGAAGAAAGTTCTGTAGTGAAAAGCAGAGGTGAATGTTGACATTATACAATCCAAGACCACAAAATGGCACATAACCAAATATCTCCGTTTGAAAATTGGGTTTTATTGAATACAAGGCCAAGACTTAAATAAACTCACTCGGACACTTGTCTTCACACACACACACACATAGACACACAGAGTGGATTACAGTGCATAAAAATAGCACACAGGGGCTCTCACACTAGAGCTCAGGGACAGGAGAGATAGTCATGAGCTTGGTTCCCATTACAGTCACGACCTTTATGTATAAAGGTTGTACTTTTTTCAGGGAGGGGTCAGACATGAATAAGGGAGTTATACAACCTGAGAGCCTCAAGGGCAACAGTAAATGTCAGATAGGAATGACAGGTGTCAGAGTGAAGGATGCAGAAAAGTAGATTGTAGATTACTGTTATGAAAATAACTTCAAATACAATCAGATGCAATGAAAAAAAAAACTCTGACTGTGTTTATTATTTAAGACCATTGTCCTTTCTGTCTGCCTGTCTGGGCTGCAGACAGCCTGCTCAGACTGGTCTCACTCCCAGCCTGTCAAATACCGATGCCTTGTCACTCCCTTTGGCATCTGATGCAGAAGCTAATGGTGCCATTTAGCTTCTGTATGAGACACAACAGGCTTGCAACAAACTCCAATGTGTCACTATTAGATGCTCTTAGCTACTTCTCTTCCCCGATGTAGTAGAAAGAGTGACAAAAATGGAGGGTGGAGGTTGGGGTAAGTGGGTGGGCCACAGGACCTTCATTTAGGAGAGACTGGGGTTTGAGACTAGTGCAAAGGCTCTGCAAATAGATGCAAATTGAAAATATGTGCAACTGTATGTTGAAGGGTGCGGCAGAAGTGTTGATATTTGAAGAGGATGGGTTGGTCTTTTAATGCAGCTATTAATTATATTTCACTTTCTATGTCATGATTATCCACCTTATCCATCCTTCTTTCCAGGTATGTCCGATGCAGCCATCATGGAGCTGAACCTGCCCACAGGAATCCCAATTGTGTACGAGCTTGACGCAGACCTGAAGCCTGTCAAGCCCATGTCTTTCCTTGGTGATGAAGAAACCGTGAAGAAGGCCATGGAGGCTGTGGCTGCTCAGGGTAAAGCCAAGAAGTAAGCACAGCTCTGGAGGCTCCGCAAGGAGGCAGAAGAAGAGACTCTTCCCCCCTTTTGTCCTTCAACTTTTCCTCCTAATCATTTTGTCGATCCTTGTAGTGCATTCCAACTGGGGAAATGTTTAATGGGTCTTTTGGAAACGGGCCATTTTCAGCACATTAGCTCTGTTTGTTAAATTTACAGACAGAGGGCTGACCTGTCCATCAGGGCAGACAGCTAGGCCCCACCTTTAATGCAGCCACACTTCACTCAGCCCTTTTAAATTGTGGTCAAGGCCTACATGTTGGCCTCACCACCCTGGCACAACCAATAAAGAATCCATGTTTTTATTTAGGCCTGTGTCTGTTTAATCTTTTTGTGTCTACTCCCCTGATTTGTTCCCTAAAATTACCATGTCATCCTCATCTATAGTTTGCTCCTGTTCTCCGTCAATTTTCCTCTTTGAAAATCAGCAGTTTGGCTAAGTGCAAAGGTGCTGTGAAACCTTACCCAGGAAGGGGGAAGAGAGAGAATGTGGACAGACAGTCGGACAGACAAGTCAGTGGGTTCACCCTGGCAGCGTTCCAATGATGCAGGAGAGAGCTTGTCTCAGAGTTTCTGAATGCCCTCACCTACAGTCAGATCTCACAAAGAGGGACACAGAGGAAGAACCATTTAAGCTGTTAAATATCAAAGTCTTTTTCTTGATAGCAGAGAGGTGAAAAATTAAATGAAAAACATGAATATGTGGGTGAAGGACAATAGCTAACATGTACTATTGAGAATGGTCTCTTTCAGTAGTGTTATGCCTCCATCTACAGGAGACAAAGGATCACTACATGGTTTAAGTAGTATGCAAATTATAAATGATATGCTGCGGCCTTTGTTATCATCAGTGTGAACCCCATCAAGATATCAGACTGATATAAAAGGGCAATTACAAATCTCCAATTACAAAATACTTCATGAGGAAACATCTTTTTTCTCAATTTCCAGACACTTCTAGAGAAGTCTACACCATGAAAGACTGAATATGGTCTTTTGACTAGAACAGTTGCTGGCTGGTTACATGTTTTCGTTTTGATTTGGCACCTATCTTTATGTACATAAACATGTTTGACCTTTTACTGCTGCATTCCTTGTACTTGAGTGAGAGCTTTTGTGTGGCAGATTGCACAGCTCACTGGAGGGGATTTCCCTTGACCAACATGTGTAAAACCTTTGAATTGTACTCACAAGTAGACAGATAATTGTTTCTAGGTGTTATAGCACAACTTCTAGAAACAAGGTGATACATATCAAAATCAAGACAGCCATGCAAGCAGCTTTGTGAAATTGTGCATAGGCACAGTGTTGCTTTGAGCTAAATGATATCAGTATACTCACAATTACAAAGTTAAAGCACTGATATTTAACAGGTGCACTGTAAATAAGCATTTCACTATCTTAGTTCTCCTTTTTAGCAAGACAGCATGCTAAAATAAGCTGCAAGCACTAAGCATTTAGGCTGAGGCTTATTTTATTAGTTCTGATTCTGCAGGTGTTTGTTCATTAACAATATTAAACAGACAGGCTGATGGCACTCCATGAAAAACTCAATGATCATAATTCATCCTGAGGAGAGAATTGTTTTACACAATTCATGGCAATCCGAGTGGTTAGGATGATGAAAGGCACATTAGTTTTGTACATCACAAATAATGTTTAATTCAGGTGTGTGTGGTCACAGAGATCTTTTCCTCTTTAAATCACTTGTTACAATAAAGCACCAGCAACGCATCATGCACAGTAAACACAAAGGTTTATTCACAGATTGATACAGACTTAGTTTATCCAGTGACATTAAACACATTTCTCTCTGGGTATTAAACTACATAAGATCACATTATATTCGATTAGTAAAAAAACACCAGATCAAATAAACAAAAAACAAAATAAACAACAACAACAACAACAACAACAACAACAAAAAGAGAAAGTTCAGTCAGACAGCAGAGAGGCAGGACATGATCCTGCTGGCTGAAGCTGTCATGCCACCTACTGGAGAACATCAGCTACCTGAGAGTGTGTTGATGAACGATCAAATCAAACAGCATTAAAAATGTTACTCAAGTGAGTTAAAAAATAAGTCATCAGCTAAATTGCTGTAATGGGATGGAGCAATTTTGCCATGTCTAAAAACCTTAAGGAACAGGATTGGTACGATGCAAAACACAAACAGGTTTAAATTATGATTTTTTTTGTCACAGCATTTGTCTCTTTGACGGTCCACAAGTTTGTCCACAGCATCTTGTTACTCTCATTTTATAGGACATTATTACAGCAGTTTAAATTGAATGCACTGGGTTAAAAATAACACCTACATCATTATCCTTTAAAAAAGAGGCATTTGAAGGGGCAGACCAGCAGTACCACAAATCAGATGAAAAGTGTGTTGTGTTCTATCAAGCACAGGCTTTGATGTAGATCAGGCTGTTTGGTTCAGTCAATGTTCAAACAGGCTCGGGAGCTCAGTCATGGTATCAGTCTGAGGTGTTTTGATCAGTAGCTGTTTTAGCAGTGGTTTTCTTTTTGAAGGGCTTGAAGAAGCTTGGGAAAGATGCTATCTTGTTTGGGTTTTTCTTGAAATCAACTGCTTCCCCAGTTTTTTTTACGGACACGTCTACACACCCTGCAGCACTTGTCACATTCTTCTCTATGTTGTTGATCAACTCCCCCTGATAAAAGAAAAACTTAATTAACACCTGTCTGGTTTTGACATCAGTATATTTCTTCTATCCAAATGAAGCAGCTATCAAACCTGAGTCTCCAAAAGCATGGCAGTGTCAGCAAATATCTCATGCAGCTCTTTGATGCTGGACTCGAGGCAGATGATGTCCTGATGACGAGATTCAATCTCACTCAGAGCCTTGCTTGAAATCCGAGCATCAGAGTTGACCTAATAAGAAAAAGTGCCCAAGTTGTTTTTATAATCATAATCTTAAAGAGTTTCCGATTCATTACACTCCAATTGCAAAATAACAGGCATTTTCCACAAACATGCAACTGGTTCTTTTCAGGTTTTTTGCATGATTTTGAGACAGGCCTCTGTTAGCACTTAGCTCATGTAGCATTGCATTTGGCTGACCAAGAAGTGAAGTAAAATTTACTAACAGCAGATACGAAGATGGTAAGACTTTCACATTGCAGCATCTCTTCCAGCTCTTCATCTGTGGTCTCTTTATTCACTGGGGAAGAGACAAAACTGTTGTGTTTAGAAGACTGTTGGATAATTGTACAGGTTAGTTTAAACAGTCTTTCATGTCTTAAATGTCATGTTAAACACAAGTGCTAAAGCTGGTTGTGTTCTTTCCCCATTAACAGCACCAATTAGTATGCCAAAAAAAGATTTAACATGTCCCAGTAGCATAGCGTGTCAAATACAGAATGCCAAAAATACCAAAATGTCCTAAATTCAGCTGGATTTTGCAAAATGCAAGCAAGCATCCTTTTCTGGCTTTTCTGAACCATAATCCTCCGCAGAGCAGAAAGCTTATCAAATCCAAGCTGTCGAGAACAGGAACTTCATACAAAGGCTGCGGCTGCATTACAAATTACATCCGTTTTTCAATTTTTCCTCAAATTTTTTGCTACAGACTTTGAAGGATGTATCAGCAAGAAAGTCCACGTTCGAGAAGCAATTTTCTGATGGAGTAGTTTTTCCTGGTTGTATGCAGGTGCCCTTGCAAAGTATGCATCAGGACATACTTTGTTCAAGCCCCTGAAGTGCATGCTAAAGTGAAAAGACAGGGAGCTGAAATGCCATAATGTGACCTTTGGAGAAAAACACTTTAGCATGGTGACTCCGTCCAATTTAATGACCAAATGACACTCCACAATCAACTTTCTTCCTCCAGAAATTA
>JAPZDY010000011.1:8329349-8340253 GCA_029783645.1 Ctenochaetus hawaiiensis
ACATCAGCATGGTAAATATAGATGTGAATAAAATAGAATACACATGTTTTTCCTAAAAACACCCTAGATAGTAATATTTAGTCATTTGCAATTTGCTTAGAAAAGTTCTATTAAAGGCCTTAAACATTTTTTCTTACATCCTAATTTATTTTGAACAATGAAACAAACTAAAATGATATACGTAAATACATACAATACAGTGCAGGAAGAGGCAGAAAAACAAAGTGGGCTTATTTTAAGCCTCTACCTAAATACTGTTTAAATATCACACATTTAACATGAAAATATAAATCTGAATAGAACATTTTTTAACATTAACATTATTAATAATATAACTATTAGTAATACTACAGCTAATAATAATAATAATATTAATAGAAATAATAATAAATAAACATTCTGAATTAATTAATCTGAATTATGGAGGCTTCAAAACATTTCTCTAAAAAAGCAAATTAAAAAATGGAACTGCACATGGACTAGGCTAAAAGTTTAAGTCCTCTAAAATCAAATGATGCAGGACACTTGATGCTGACTAAGTTTTATTTCACCTTGCGTCTAACTTTTGACTGAAACAGTTCATATGGAGTTTATATAGAATGATTAATGAATACACACACACAGAGTCATTCTGAGTGAGCAGCAGGACATGTCGGAATCAGAGGACAAATCTACGAACAGCTGCAGGTGTTATAAGCATTTCTGTCCCCTTCAGAAAAAATATTTGGAATTTCATGATTAAATGCATGTCTGTGTGCATGAGACTGATATAGGACTTTTTAATACACTTTTAGGATAAATGCTGCTGTCATTTGTTTGATGCAGGTATTACAGCTTTTCCCTTCCTTCTTTAGTAGAAACTTTGAAGTGTCAGTGTGTCCTTAGTGTTCAGTAATTTAACTTATACCTCAACATTTAGCAGTTAAAAAGAATTAATTACACTGCAGTCAAAGCAATTAAATGCTTGCTCTGCAGCTCTGATACTGAGAGGTCTTCCTTTTCAAATGCACATCAGTGAAAAGAGAATTAAGCCATAAATCAGCCTAAGACAGGGGCAGCTGCCATGTATCCAGAGGGCAGATACAAATCATACAATTGTATCAAAAGGAATAGACGGTAGATGAAAAAGAGGGGGCAGCATGTGAAACACATATGTGTAGTGTCACGACCTCCATTGTTTTCTTATAACATTCTACAGTTTCACCAGCAGCTGTTTGTTAAGCACCAAACGTGGATGGAAATGGTTTATTTTTCTGCCCATTCTGTCCTCTCTCTGAAACATTTATCAGATCTTATATTTATTAGATGTCAAATACAGTGTACTTAATCGTCATGGCTAGTCTTGTTTTTTGGGGGGGTCGAAGTGAAAAATGAAAAAATGAAAAATGCAGACTTTACTTTGTTCCAGATGATTCATTTGGCTATTGCTGTTTATGCTAGGCTCAGGATTTTCTGACTCACATAGTCCCTGTTGGCAGAAGTGTGAAAAACAATTTTTCATAGTTTGTTTACTCTGTTATATAGTCATGCTCCCAAACAGTTAGCGTAGCAAAACCAACACAAATGACAGTTAGGTTGATCAGCCTGTGTTACCCCCAACTCATTCAGTTTTATACTTTTATTTAATGTCATGCCTTCGCTTTGAAAAGTTGCTTTTTTCTTTGTTAATGGGAGTTTGGTGACAAGATTAACATTAATTTCTCCTGTGTGTGTGTTCAATACAGAAGAACTTTTGAATGTTTTTTTGGTGGTACTGAAAGTTAGCCTAGCCAGCTTCATCACACAAAGCTTCTTATGCTTTCAAGTCTGTTCAAAGGTTGTATGTGTTTATGTAATATGTGAAGAAGTAGAGAACGATATGTATTGGGTTAAAAACAATTATTGAATTCCACCCTCTACAGCTGTAGGACGCAGTTCTGATGCTATGTTAAAGATGTCTGCGTATTGTGCTACATAAATATTTACTAATGGTAGTATGCTAACCAGCTATCCTCATTGACGCAGTGATTTATCGTCAGACACATATTATTAAAACTTTATAGAAACAAAAGGTAATAAAAAATAGGAAAACCACCTTAGTTTGTCCCTCTACTGTTTGCACAATCACCAAATGTTTCTGTTACAATAACCCTTGATCACTGAGTTAGATTTAAAAGTTCCTGCTGCTGATGCTTGACTGTTCTCCTTTTAAAATTTCTATGCCTTTGCTGTTTCGGACTGCCATGTCTTAATTGTCCCCAGAGTCAGAGCCCTGGTCAGTCGTGTTGTAAATCATTTTGGTACTGTAATCCCTGTCATTAAACTGGCCTCAGTTGATCTCAGAGGCTGTGGCCCTTGGTATAAACATCTTCCACTGCCCTGAACTCTAATTCCAGGCAGAATAATCAGCTGCTCAGCTCCAGTAGCTGCATGGCTAACTAAGCAAACAAGGAGAGCTACAGCAAAGAGTGTACTGAGCAGCAGTTAGGGGTAAGTCTGGTGATATACTGCCCCCCAACTTATATGTATGCTGGGCAGATGCAATTACAGTCAATAAAATTGCTTTTAGTCTAGACAAATTGCAATGCACGTGCTAAACTTGTTTTCTCCTTCCCTGTATTTGGCACACTTGACTAAAAACACCCCATGTTGCATATGTGCAATCTTGCTCACTTAAAAGATTCAATCCTTAATGTGCACCCTTGGGAGATCAGTTTGCACTTTTGTATGCAGGTGATCTCAGTTTGCACATTTTTACCCTAACCTAACCCTAACCCTCAGTAAATTGGGCCCATTGTTGCACTGGCTTTTGCACATTTTTCTTACTCTGACTCAAACAAAGCTTTTTTGGTGTCATACTTTCTAGCAAGACAAACAAGATGCATCATGTTGTACAAGCAAGAACGATTTTGAACTGCTTGGTGATGTATTTCTTTGGCTAGCCTTTTTCTTGTTAAAAATTATCGTACTAAGCTACTTTGCATGTATCCTCAACCATTTATATTACTGAATAAATCAACATTTATACTCTCATCCAACATCTGGTGAGATAGTATTTCCCAAAATGTTAAAATCTTACCCTTGTAGTGCACTGATACTAAATGCTAAGCAAAATTTGTTTTTTTACATTGACCTTGTATACAGGTTCAACCTTTCAATTAATAACTATACCCTCGCACTGCCAGCTAGCATATTAACAATGTTCAGTCAGAAAACTCCTCTTGGCTCAAGTTCATTGCTCCATTATTGTGCACACCTTTCAGTGAACCAGTTATCATTTCACACACTGACATGCCATTTAAATGACACATAACTCAGCCGTTGTCAGGCTATTACAGCTGCTGCTATGTGCTGACACAAGAGCTGTGTAGCATTTTATCCACCCCTCAGCTTTAGCTTGTCTCAATGTTGGGTAATACCCAGATTTTACCCAGCCCAGTGTTTTGGGTATATCAGAGGCTTCAGTGTGGGCCCTGGGTCTGAGAGGGTGGGGTGATGTTTTCTCCTTGGTATAAGGATTTTATGTAAATCCAACTTTTGGTACCAACATGCATAAATGGGACTAATGTTTTACTTTTTCTGTTCAGCTCTTAATGAGAAAAATAATAACTAGAATTTTTTTTTTATCTTGTTTTTATGAAACCCAAAGATGCTCTACATAAAGATACAAACAAAAACACAAAAAACATACAGCCATAATATTTAGAAAGAGGAGCCAACAACTGCCATGGAGAAAGAGGTAGCTAAGGTCAAAGGCCTTGGCAAACAAATAAATATTGGTTGATCTTGAGCTTTATTTTTCATTGCTAAAATATAAAGTATCTCTTTTGGCTACATAGTGCAGCAGCAGGCTGTAAATTGAAACCTATCACCATCCTCATCAATCAAGCTGTAATACGGTGATCCATAGAATAGTTTTCTGCGAAAGAAACTGACACAGAACTCCGACCTTCACCCTTTCAAACACCACTGAGATGAACCAACCGCCTGCGAGCTGGGCTTTGCAGGCGGTTTTGGTTCCTCACCGAAAAAAACAGTGCCTGACCTTTCTCCTGTAACTGGAGCTAAGACTCTAAAAACTTGTAGAAAGTCTCCCCAACACAACTGAGGTCAACAATCCCAGCAAATCAATGCCCAGAAAATAATTTAAGTGTTCATATGTTTTTTTTTGCTTTGGCTGCATCATGCTTTATTATTGCATGTAGGTTAAGGTTGTGATTTCTCTCCATGAATTCCTCCTTTTCATCATTTTCTTCTCCTCCATAACAAACAAGGTTTCCTTGTTTGTCTGTATAAAACTATGAGGGGTGTGAGGTGGTATAGGGAAAGGGTCATTTAATAGAGTTAGGGTTTGTGGTATATATTGACCTGGGACTGAGAACAGGCTGGTATGTGGTCTCTCTCCCTTTCTCCAACAGGCTTGCCATGTGGCAGAACAGAGAGAGAGGTGAGTGATGAGAGGTGTGCAATAACAACTTGTTGAATTGCATTGTGTTGCTATAGGACCCAAAAACACCTTAAGAATAATAAATTATATTATGTCCAAATGTCCAAAGATGGATGGACATTAACTCCACATTCAGACCAAAATATCTACAGCAAGAATGCTTGCAGAAACAGCTGTCAGCTTTATTTAAAACAATGACCACTCAGAGCGGATGACAACCAGCTTGGGATGCATTGTCAGCTTACACCTCTGCTTTTTTATTATTTTACCTGACCACATGCAGTAACTTACATTGACAGTATAATGTAATCTAGTATTATAGTTACTTTAATGCATTAATAATTATTATAATAAGACTGTGATAGTTATATGAGTCTTGCAAAAATAGCAAGTGATGAGCAATTATGAATCCTCATGATGCTTAAACTACTATGTAATTATAAAATGTTTTTTTTAACATGTTATAATTTCTGTAATAAAGCCTTGTGAATACCTCGAGTGCACATTACAATGCATTATATGTATTTTTATGCATGTATGTCATGCATTATGGAAATGGACGTCATAGCATGTGTTACTGGTGACTTTAATCAATAGTGTTCTTCAATTTCCTTTGAATTATGCTCTACCTCCCCTATCTCCTTTGGAGCCCAGAGCAGATGCTTCCTCTGTTGCCTGTGGGTCCAGACAGAGCCTGGGGACCGCGGCTCTACACAAACAGCATTAAATCCTCCTTCATTTCTCCTTTCATCTTCACATCCCCGTCCCCCCTCCGTTCACCTCTTCATTTTCTCCTCTCCTCCTTCACAGCCCTTCCAGTCCAGGTGGTGGACTGTGAAATCATATCCTCATTATTGGCCCGTCTATAAGATGCCTCGCAGCATCCAGCGCCAATCCACACAAATGATCACTTCTAACAAAATCCTGGAGGAGGTGGAGGAGGAAGAGGAGGGAGTGTGGCTGGTGGCTTAATGCTCTCAATGTATCTTACATCTGTGCTTGTCAAAGTTGCTCTAAAACAGAAGGGGAGGACTAATATGCATGCCACTTTAACAAAGCTGGGCAACAAACAAATTGCCATGCATAACAAATTACAGAAGCCATTTGGTGACATTATTTGTATGACAAAGCGTGTTAGCTAAACAGACTGTGAGACCTAAAATGAGATTCAAAGCACATTGCATAATACCAAATTATCCAAGCTCCAATTTGCCTTGTATACAGAAATTTAAAAAATAATAGGAAAGTGAAAGCAATGTGGCCAGTGTTGGTGAAAACAAAGATGAGACAGTTAAAGAAAATCTACGTGACCACCTCAAAATATTCCTTCCTTCACAGGTCCTGAGGTAGTTTAGGGATTCAGGCCTTAAGATCCAAATGTTTGTCAGTTCATTAAGGTACGGACAGGCTTGCCTGCTTACTCTGAACCAAACAGAGCAGTCGTCTCCCAATCAATACTCTGAACAGGTACCTCATTGCAGCTCATATATAATCAATTGGCCACAGAGCATTACAGCTTAACTTCACCTCCATCGCTTTTACACTCCCATACAAAACAAGCTTTCACGCTTGTCAAAGGGAGTTGAACCAAAATGGTAAATGAATTCTTCAGCTGAATATTCCCAACAGCAGCAGCTGTGCAGAGACACCATATGCTGGGTGCTCGGTACAAATGATGTGATGAAGTGTGGGTGCGAGACAATAAATCATTTCTCATGAGGTTAGAGGGATACTCTAAACAAAATCTATCTTTTTCACTTTCTGGATGCCTTGAAAGACGGCTGTAAAAGGTGCTGTGTCCTCAATGAGAGGTGACAGCAGGTGTGTTCGGCTTGACTCCAGTCAGTTACAACGTATGATGAGTTTTCAAGGTGGGAAGAATATATCATAATGTTCATACAAACATGTCAAACCGCCTCGCTATGGTTCTTGGTCCATTATGTGTTACAGATCACTGCTCCAACAGTCTCTTCAGTGATGAGCTCCGCTAAAACTGTGTAGTCAGACATTTAAAGCCTTTCTTTTTTTTTTTTTTTTGTCTGTCTGTCTCCCTCTCTCTGTGCTGTGTGAGCTCTGCCACTTCCTATGCAATATTGCACTTTCATATTGCTACTTATTGGATGTGGACTGTGAAATATGATAAGTGCAGATGTATGAATAATCAAAATGTATGGTTGTGCTGACAGTGGAATAAATATGTCATCTGGTGACTAATAGTCCTCAGCTTTTATCATTTCTTTAAAAAAAATGAGCAAAACTTTTACTACCAGCTGCTTTCCACACACAAGCAAACTTTTCCTCTTAATTTTTATGTCTGCTAGTCTAACTATCACTGTTCTCTGTGCATGTGTGTTTGTGTGTGTTTGTTTATATGCCCTTTAACGTATTTATTGTACCAAGGACTATCTCAAAAGTGACTTTGAATACTCTGCCAGGTGTTTAAATGTATGTAGACAGATTTGGTCAACATGATAAAGTCACAGCAGAGCAAGATGTGGTCAAGGGACTCTACACCAAAATGAAGGGCAGAGTACTAAGATGGGTTTGGTCCGGAAATAGGAAGTAGTAATATAACCATCTTGCATGAGATCACATCTTCCTCTATGCCAAATAAGGTTGTAATGGTTCAGTGAAACACTCGACATCAGAGACGAGAGTTTGGTGAAACAGTGAATGGAAAATTCATTGAGCTATTCTCCCATGGCAACTTAAAAGATATGTGTTTTCTCCTAAAGAATCCCCTAATTTTTTTAATCAACGTACAACATCAAATATTACTTGTGGTGAATGGAGAATGTGCCATGATTTGCAAGAGATAAAGATCAGTTGAACATCTGTGTGTCTGTCAGTCAGTCTGTCTGTCTGTAGACAGATTTGGTCAATGCATTTTTGCATCACAACTGTGCATGATGCAACCACAATACTCCACTAGTGTGTAGTTGAAATCAAAATAAAAGCCAAGTTTGAAGATGGGTATGGTCTAACCCATTGTTTACTAAGGACTCATGTAACATTGTAATGACTGCTGTGTACTGTGTACCATGGGCAGCACAGCTGGTGTGACCCAATCACAAGAAAGTGTCTCGTTTTTTTGTAATTTTCTTTCCTAAATGCTAAATAATAAATGTGCTACCATTGTTAGTCATGCTAATATCTCTGAACTGGCCTGTGCCATGCTGCGGTAACATACGTGATTAAACTGATGAGTATTCTAAATGATTTGCCTCATTCTCTCTAATGTGTTACTCTGACCAATTGAATTCTTTTTTGCTAGTTTAAGCCCTTTCCTCCGACCACAGCCCTAGTGTGAATCGCTAATGTACAGCTATTAAACAAGTCATCAGGCCATGAACTCAGGTTCTGCCTCAAGTCATTAATGTACAAGACAATACCCTGTGTGACTGTACCATCTTCACTAGTGTCCAGCATTTTGAAGTATGCCACTGTACTGCCATACATGGCACTCTCCGTCTAAGTCTCTTTGTTGATATTTAATTTAACTCCAGCCAGTTTAAGATAAAGAATGAGATCTTTGCCGTGTGCTGACCACAGCTCAGTCAATGCTACCAACATGTCTCTTATGTCGTTAGTACAGTGATGTGCAATCTGAGCCTGTCTTTTACAACAGCATTTTCCTGTATACCAGTCTGCTATCTGTCTCTGTTCATCTCATGCTCTATTTATCTTTTGTCTCTTCGCCTTGTTTGTTTGACTGTGGCTTCGCTCCTCTGTCATGGTTTATTTCTCAATTCCCTTTGCCTCTCCTTCACTTCTACCCCTAAATCATGCTACTAGAAGCATCCATGCAAATGGTAAATCAATAACATAGCTGTACTGTAAATACAGAGTATATATCATGACATTGCTTGCCATTTCATGGGATAACTGAATTTTCTCCTGAAATAAAATGCTGAGTTAAAGGTTCATGATTTTTTCTGCGATGAAAGATCTTGGACCTCCAGCTCAGGGAGGAAAATGCCAAGTCTGGGCTTCATGGTAACATCTATACATCCTGAGGCGTTGGTCAGGATAAAATGGGCTTTACTCAGCACCAATTTAATCCTTCTAAGAGCTGCTGTCTCACAGCATTTCAATTCTTCATGGGAAAAGGCCACAGGAAAAGGTCGATATAATCAGGGGAATGTTCTGCTCATTATTAAAACGGTTACCTTTAAATAGTTGTGATGATGGTGGCAAAATAAAAGTTTATTTCTTTTTTATTTTTTTTGTCAGCCTCTTTTTTAGCTACCGGCCAGTATTTGTGTGAATTGAGCTGTTGTGCCTTGCTGAGCGTGATTGCATAGGCTGGCTGACACTTACTGGGTTCAATAAAGGAAGGAAATAGCTGGGAATGGATTCTTTAAAAAGGTTAATGTTAACAACTGCACCTTTGTATATAATCTGTCTTTACCAATTAGCCATTTTCTGAGTTCACCACGACCACTCTTTGGTTAAAGCCTTGGCCGTAGGGGGCTGCTTTTCCAGCCTCCATTATTAGTCGTTCTCTCTTGCATTTGCAGAACATTTCTTCCTCTGTGCATGTCATTATGCCTCATTTGGAGATAGAACCTAAAGCCTTGATGGCAGTGATAAGAGGCTGATAAGGGCTGAAATATATCTTTGGTGAAATTTAATCAATCCATTGATCAGCAGCTCATAATGAACACCTGAGATAAACAGCCTAAAGCAGCCAGCACAAAGCATGTAATCTACACCAGCCCTGCAAACAAAATCCAAGTGGATTAGCAGGGTTTCATTAGGAAGGTTCTTTATATTTATAAATTAATTTCACACATTGTTTGACCCAAGTTGCTACAAAGAGTTGTCTCTTTGTGAAATAATCCTAGGAGCCCGGGGGGGTTCATTAAGCTTCATCTAATCCCAGTAAATCCACTCGCCTCCACAGAACTCTCTAACCTGAGCTGCCTTCCTCCTAAATAATAGTGACACCTGGAGCATCAAGACATTTGTCCTTGTTGCCTCTTGTCCTGCCCAGCCTGTCACTCACAAAGGGGCTCAACTGGCTTGGTTGTTATAGAAGTACACAGGTCAATACAGGTGAACTAGTCAAGGGCCAAGTACTATTTTAGTTTTCATGTTTTTTCCTGATGTAAATCTTCAGTCTATTTAAATGTAAAAAGGGGCAAAATGTGTTAATGCTGCAACAGCTAACCTGCATTATTCCAAACCTCTCTTACTGCTGTGCCTCCCTTGTCAAATAATAAGCTCTTTCCAGATGTGATTACCTCCCCTCCTGGTGTCAGTCATTAAACATCATCATTGAAAAAGGCATTAGGCAGCAATAATGGTAAAGAGAAATGATGGGGTGGTTGAAAAGAGAAGGGAGAAGTCCCCAAAGCAACATCTTGTCTACTGTTTACAAAAGGCCACAGCTGGTCTCGTGGTTAAGACATCTTGAAGATCATTCTTGACACAGCAGTTGACACAGCAGTCTCACTTCAAGGTTCATTAAGTAGCTGTGCTTAAGTGTTTGATGATATCACAGTCTTCATCAGCAGATGGAGTTAAAAAAAAAAGGTTCAAATTAGAAATGTTTTCTCAGCATTTTGTGGATGTCTGGTCCATGTTGGCTGACATTTTACCTTGAGCTTATGATTTTTATCAATGGCTGATTTCCCAGAGACTATGGGTATTAAAGCAGGTGAGGAAAGTAAAATAATATTGGTCTTACCTAACATGTAATGAAAGCCAAGCTGTGTGTACAGAGTTGTCAAGAAGGTATCAACACAACAACCCCACTCTTGTTGGATATGTTTGTACAATACATTCACTTTTGTGCAAATATGAAATATTAATATCACATATTTCTGGCAGGGCAATAGATCCTTTCCTCTCTTGTCACTGGTAGATTCTGACATGCTGTATAATATATGACAAGCAATGGCAGCTCTAATGCGAAGGGTTTGCATTTTTCAGCAACGCTGCCATGTGTGGCAGGATGCAAAAGGTTACAGATTTCACTGCTGAGACTTGGAGGATTTATATTTATCCCCTCAGAGGCAAATCTATCTAATATGACAGTTTAATCCTCTTAGAGACGTATTAACTGTGATCAAAGAAAGGACTCCGGCATTCAAAGTTTCCCTGTGTTGTTGCCCCTGTCTAGTAATTTACAGTGGCTTCCCCTGAAATGATTCATAGAGGTGACCAGACGGGGCCAGTGGAAATCTGAGGCCGAAACACCAAAATCAAAATGCCATGACTAAATTTCTGGAACTCATATTTTGCTGTTGGAGTATTTGTATGGACAGCACGTACTCGTCAAATACTGATGTTTGCCACACCCTGTGGCATCACATACAGACTTTCATATTACTCTTTTGCACTGGTGTCAAAAAGTCAATATTTTGATGCACTGGGAATTAAACCTGACTGATACAAACTAGTTAAAACTACGTCAATATGAGAGTTAAGGAACTGCATGCTGATATATATATATATCTATATATAGATATAT